>BMAW01056010.1:0-24330 GCA_019974015.1 Nephila pilipes
TGTAAAGCACAAGTGTCCGATCACTTTTGTGAGACACTGTATATATATATATATATATCTGTGTTGTGAAGAATTTTTATATGAACTTTAGTGTAAATGTTAATTTTTACCAAATTTTAAACAAATATGACCAAAATTCGAGAAATAAAAAAAAGTTCATTAAAATGACTTTTGAATTTATTATTTTATAGACTATTGTAACTAAAAACTAGACTAGAATATAATTTTTTTCTAGACTAAAATAAGTGCTGGAATATAACCCCCCCCTTAATAATTAAATTTAGTTTATCTCTTCATTATTATTGAATTACTGAAGATCAATCTCGTATTCTTTAGAAAGTCAAATTCTTTACTGGATTTTGTTTAATTGTACTGAATTTATTCGCAAGGGATTTAGTGTATAACAACGAATCTTTCACGCATTTTTTTCAAAAAAATATTAAAATTAATAGCTATAGATGTAATTTTGAAGTAAATAAAACTCTTCGGTACAGTGTCTTAAGGCTCCCGTCGACACGCCACCACGAATTTCCCAACCTAATGGTAATCGTATGGAGTTACGTACTTAAAGTCCCACATCTACAATATTTATTTTAACTGCATGGAATAAAGTGCATTTTAAAGAGCATTAAAAAATGAAGGCTTCTGTGGAGTTACTTTTTTTTCTGATTTTTACAAGTATTTTTAAATATTTATTAAAGATCTGAAAACTTGCATCCGGCGCACTAAACTGATCATAAAAATACTTTGAATAATCAGAAAAAAAAGTTAATTCCTCAGAAGCCTTTATTTTTTTATACTCTTTCAAATACATATTTTCTTAAAAAATTTAATTTATTTCCCTGCTTATAACTTGTTGAGTCAGCAAACTAAGCATAGAAAGAGGGGAAAGCAATATTTAAAGTCCCGCCTCAATGCGCAAGGATACATGGTAAAGACACGTTGACAAAAGGAGATTTACAACCATTCGGAGGGAAGTCAGCCGATTCTGGGAATTTGTAATTGATCTTACGATTCCCCCTAGTAGCGTAATATCTGTTGAAAGTTTGTCCAGCTTGTTTTACAGACATCTATGTGGTTTCATAGTGTTTAAAAAGTAAGCTTCCTATACGATTTCTTAAAAAAAAGTAATCCTTCGTTTTTTATGCTATTTTTACTGAGTATTTGAAAAAAAACACTATACAAATTACTTTATTAATTATTAAAATAAACCATATATAATTTAGATACGTTATTTAGAGAGAGAGAAAGAAGAAATTTGCTTTTTTATAAAAAAAAAAAAAAAAAAAAAAGTTGAATTATAACTAAAGGAAGATTGTTCAAATTTTTATAATAAAATTGAATGCACATCTACATAAATTATTTGCGTGATCATTTATTACTATTTTTTCAAAATTCCATTTGTAGGAATCAGATTAAAATATATCGAGTTTTTATGATTAAATGAAGAATACAGAGAAAAAATTTATTGCATTAAATTTCTTCTGGTTCTTATATATGTGAACAATTTTACATGGCTAATACATTTCTCAAGAACGGAAACATTATTTTACTGCTTTGAATCAGCGTATGGAGTAGACGAATGGTTATGCTCGCTATTTTGTGGCTAGTGATGTTTAGTCGCAACGAGGGTTCGAGGCCTATTTTTTAGAACCGCCACCGTGTTTCAAATTTAAAAAAACAATAAATAGCTCTCATGTTTCTTCAAATTGCGACACTAATAAATATTCAATCCTTACGAATTTTGTTTTAAGATTTCGACCTCGAATTAGCTTTCCCCCCTCTCTTTAGTATAGCAACTAATGCAGAATGAAAATTAGTAAATAGATATTATATGAATGAAGCTCTGCCAACAAATATTAGATACCCAAGGGGCTATTGTTTTCTATACCCTATAAATGCCGTACCTGAAAACTTTTCAAAAATTAACTTGTTTTTTCTTTTTTGTCTGCTTTCATTAGTAACGAACTTAATTTTCAAACGTACGTCGTAATAAATTTATCTTGAATTTTTTATTGGATTGAAATAAAATATATGCAATATGTGTCTGATACCTGCTTTCACCACTAATGAACCCAATTTCCAAAAATATATCGTCATAAATTTCCCCCAATTTTTTTCTTGGATTGAAGTGAAACAAATATAAAAATTAAGTATTTTATATACTTATCTATTTATGTATTACCTTGAATCATTTTTAAACTGGAATCAAGGTAGGTCTGAAAATAAATAACTTTATTTGGAATTTTAAGCGGTGAGACAGCCTTTTTTTCTCCCCCGAGAACTTCAAACTACATATTTTTAGTTGGGCTTAGTGGTCAAATGATTTTAATATTGATTTACAATTATTAGCTATCAAATGAACTATTTTTTTATGTGGACCCACCTTGTTTGGCTAAATCTGTTCCTTGCAAAACATTGCATAGAACTTTTTAATTTTTATTGAATTGTCTTTTCACCTCTCTAAAATAAAAAAAAGCACGTTTCATGAAGATAGGTAAACGAGATAGCGCCAAACTATATATACGAAGGAAAAATTGCATTTTTATGATGGTAGAAATGCTTATTGATATTTTATCATCCTCGTCTCTTCCTTTCCGGTAATTGATTTTTTTAGTCTCAGTGGCAAAACATAAATAAATGACTTAGATTCTTTAGAAATAATCCTAGCACGAAACAAGTACAAGTTTTTATTGAGTGATTCTAATGAATTTCGTGTTAATTTCATATATATCTAAAATGTTATTCACTTCTTATAATTAAAATAGAGTATCCATAAGTGTAAAATTTCCCCCCCAACTACATTATTTTACATAATTAAAAGTCGAGAATAATCGACAAATTTCTATTACGATGAGATTGTGTGGGCAAAGTCTCTTGATTGAGATAAATTTATAATT
This sequence comes from Nephila pilipes, assembly GCA_019974015.1. Classification (NCBI taxonomy): domain Eukaryota; kingdom Metazoa; phylum Arthropoda; class Arachnida; order Araneae; family Nephilidae; genus Nephila; species Nephila pilipes. Next base: position 2,901 of record BMAW01056010.1, read on the forward strand.
TAAGGTTGATTTAATTATTTTTTTGAATATAAATGTAGATTATGATTATATGAAGTATCTTAGAATATAGCTTTCCTGTAAAGTTCGTAAAATTAGTTACCATATTTTATGTCTTATTTCTTTTCTATTAAATAGCATTATATTTTTAAAAAAATATGATTTATTAAAGCTTAGATTTTGTTTATTTGTTTGCATAAATGACGTACTAGAGTAACATGAACTTTTCAGCGACAGACTTCAGAAAAATTAATCAAGGTCTTATAAAGGTAACGACACCTGAAACTGTACGATCATTTCCCACTTCTGTAGGTTCTTTGCCTTTGATTTGGGAATAAAATATAAATTTTGTATCTTTCAATACAAATATTTCACATGCATACTATTTATTCTTTCATTTGTTCATTCTGTGTTTTATAAGCTTCTATCGTGAGCGTTTGATGCATACATGTGATGTTAAGGATACTGTAACGTGATTACCTGTACAAACTAAAATTAGCATTACCTTAAATTTTTGTAAGCCTTTGTTATAGATCAAAGGTCTTCGACCTGGATTCCGCGGAACATAGGGTACCTTGGAACTTTGACAGAGGTACCGTAAGTGATTACTATTTTCTTAATCAAAGCTTCAAAATTTTAGTAAAATTTGAATTTTTATACAAGCTTGAATTCTTAAATGCAGTTTGCTTATAAAAATTAAGTATAAATAAATATTTTTTGGGTAAAACAAAATCTTAAATTTCATAAAAGTCACGTGCTTCAAATACATTAATCGAGACACATTTGGTCACATATTAGTCTTCATTCTTTGACTCAATCGGTATTTCTCAAATTGATATATTGACCTGCACTCAATTGAAACTAAAATTTAGTCAAGTTCATATTATGCATTTTTGGGTTGACATTAGAGAAGAATATCCTGAAATTGCCAAAAGAGTTGTGGAACATATAATGTCATTTGTTTCGACCTATGTATGAGAAAACGTTATCTCTTTGTACAATGAGACAAAAACAAAATGCAGAAATAGATTGGTTGCTGAACAGGATATTATATTGCAGATTTTATCAATCATTCCAGGCTTTAAAATACTTTGAAATAAAAACAATCACAGCCAAGTCATTAAAAAATTTCTTTTTTTTAAATTTGTTTTAATTTAAAATGTCGTTTTTATTTATTCATAGAATACATTTTAGGAAAAAAAAAGCTATTAGCTACCTTTCCCTTCATTATTAAGAAGTTTATGTTGTGATGAGAAAAAAAAAAGATGCAGGAATAATTTTGCTAATTTGAGTAGGATAAAGCTTTGATATTCTATTTTTTCTACACTTTGATCAAGAGGTTCCTTCAAGAAAAAGATAAGCTCAAAGAATTCCCAAAGTGTAAAAGGTTGAATACATCTATTATAGATAATTGTTTTACTCAAAACAAAAATTGAGTTAAGGTTATGATTTTAAAACTTTTGTTTTCAATATGAGAGTAATCCAAATAAAGTCTTGTAAAAGTAATGAAATATATATATATATCTCTCTATAATTTTTTTTAGTTTTTATTAATTTCGCTCTAAAAAGCAACACGAGAGCTATAGAAATATTAAATAAATATATATTACAATCTGTGCCTTTTAGTTATAAAAATCAAACTCTTAATAAAAGCATGTGCGTTGATATAAATTTTCTTTCAAATTGGGGCAATTAGAATTGGATGCAATATTATCAACAGAATTCTAATAATTATTTCAGTTAATACAACCACATACTGACAATACAGCAATTTGTTATGACTTGATACCGTCTTTTTAGCCACCCAAGGGGCTATTGTTTTAGTTGGGTCAATTTTGGCGAACCAGATGACTTTTCGCGTACGAAATCCCTTTTTAATTTTTAATCGTTTGTTTCAATTTTAATTACATTTAGCTTAAATATATTCAATTTAATAATTTGTCATTTCCTTTCATTTTAATTACGTGTAGCTGACATAAAATTCAATTTAATAATTTATCATTTGCTTTAATTTTAATTACATTTATCTTAAATATATTCAATTTAATAATTTGCTGGTTCCTTACTATTGCCCGTTTCTCGATATTTCATCGTTTACTTTAATTCTAATAGTGAATTGAGCAATTTAATAATAATTACAAAAAAAAAAAAAAAAAAAAAAACGCACTTTGGGTGGCAAAATCTGTTCTTTGCAAAACTTTGTATATAGAACTTTTTACTATATTAAAGTTTATTTTTTTATATAATTAAGCAGTATTCACAAAGTTTAGAATATCACTAGCATTGTCGATCTTTTATAAATCAAGTGATACGATTGAGAAAAATGAAATTGTAGAAACGTATTTTTTGAAATTAGAAGGCATGAACAAAGGAGTAAAAAAAGTTGTCGAAAGGGAAGAATGACTATTTTTGAAGCAATGAAAAAGTCAGTTTCTTCCTAGTTTTTTTTTTTTGGGGGGGGGATAGCTTGAACAACATGGAAGGGCAATTTAGCCTCCCGAGGGACAGAAAATCTTTCCTTTATGAGGGCAATGGACCCCTCCCAACCGAAAAAGCTCACAAGAAACTGTGTTAAAGAACGACAGAGATTCAATTTCTCCTTTTCTCTTGTTTGAATGGGGGAGATGGAGGAAGAATCGAGGTGGGGACAGATCCTGGCATACCAGCTATCAGTCTGCCCATGAAATATTTATCACTCCTGTGACGTCTTTTTCAAACCAGTGGCTGTCAAAAGGCTAAATGGAAGAATGGAAAATATTAGAACTAAATTGAAAAATTAAGAGCATCTAAGAAGTTCTAATTTGATTCAAAGAAATAATGAAAATTAAGAAAAATAAACCGTAATTTCTCTTTTATAAAGAATCTTTACTTTGCTCCAAATGATCAATATTGGCAAAATTATGCCACAAGTAGCTTGCCCTTTCCTCCTCCCAGTAGAGGGAGCTTTCGTCGATTCTTACTTTCGGAATTACTCGAAGGGAGCCTTAACATACTTTAATTTCCCATTCATTATTACTGTTTATAGCTTTTGAAAAAATGTAATTTAAATTAAGTGTGTGGGGGGAGGGTGTTTTCCAAAAGAATCACTTTAGAAAACAGCATTGGAAAATTAGTTTAATGTTTCAGATAATGAAATCCTTCTAGTGAAGATGTTGAAAATAACTATCCGGAAATTAACAATTGGAAAAATTCTTAACGTCTTAAAGAAAGGATTTCCGATAGAGATGAATTTTTTTTTATCTGAACCATTTCACAAAGCCGGAAATGGAAATATGACCAATAAATAGTTTATTACCCTGAGAAGAATGAATATATATTAAAGGGCTCTAAATTTTCTCATGTAAACGAATCAAAATTTTAACATTCGCAATTTAAACTTTAATTTTTTTTTTCTAAATGTTGAGATATATATTTTGAATATACTAATGCTCTATAAATAACCTCAATATTTAAAAAGCTTTATGTGCTTATTTTCTCTTTTATTGTATGAAAGTAAAAATTGTTGCAAAAATACTCATTTCTGTTACGTATTTCAAAAAAATAAATTACATGAACTTCTTTTTTTCTGAAAAAAAATCATACGGTTGAAAGTTATATGATGTCAGAATTCTTTTCATTGAAAAAGAGTTTACCTTATATTCAGAGTAATTTATATTTCGAAGATTAAAACTGTAACTAAAATTAAAAGCTAAATAGTTTAATATAAGGCACAGCTTTCTCTTAAAATGAAAGAATACTCTTATGATAGCTATTATATTAAATTAAAATAAATTGAAAGTTCCATAATTAAGTTATAAAAAATAAAAATCAAATTCCGGTATTCTTATTATCGATTCAAAAACTAAAGCAAAGGACCAATTCTAACAGTAGTTAGATCATATTTATGTATTTCTAAATCCATAAAATTTGCAAAAAAAATTTAGGAGAATTTTTTTTATTTAAAATTTAAAAAATTCAAAATTCAATATAGAATAAGAATTAAAGGCAAAATGTATAAACAGAGTAATCGCAGAACGTAGAATCTAAATTATTGAAAAAAAAAAAGAATTTTTAAGAAATTATTCTTTTCTTCTGGTAAAACTTTAAAAATTTAATGTTTTAATCAATATCAGAAATAGTTTCGTTAGGTCGCAAGCAATAAAAAAAACTATTACATGAATTTGATTAATTTCAGGATTTAAATCTAGCAAAAGTAATAATTTCCTACTTTTTTTAAGACATGAATATTAATAACAATTTATAATAGTGTAATATATATAATAATAAATATATCACAAACAATCAATCATTTTAAATGTAAAATCAAGGAACTCACATATTGCTGATTTTTGGTGACAGTTGTCTTGTTGTTTTATTTTTGAAGATTCTTAAGCTTGAATATATATATTCCGATAGTTTGTATTGAGTTATCAGTAAAATTTTTAATTTGTCATGTAAACATTTTGTATATATTTATACATTTTACAATAAAAAATTGCAATAATTATTACGTCTATCTGTAAAAGTTTGCAAAACTTAGTTTCTGTTTTTAAAAATTTTAATTGACAGATAATAATTGCAACATTTTTAATTTCATTACCAAAGAAAATGGAAATTCGTACACCAATTTAGTTCATTAATATCCCTATCCTCATGCACTCATTTTAATAAAATTATTTGTAAGGGTTTCAAGATAATCAAGTCTTACAAATGCTGATCTCAGATAAAATATAAGAAAAGAGAACAATTTATTTGATTCAGTATTTTACAAGCAGAACTTGGCAAATTAATAACCATATAAAAATAATTATCTGATTATTAAGACATTCTTGTTTGAAAAATTAATTATTAATAAAATCAGTTAAATATTTCAAAATTAAATGTTTGGTATCAGTAATTTTTTTAATAGTAATTTGGACATTCTAGCAATAAAATATGTTGTGATGTTAAAAATCCATAAATTTATTTATGTTAATAAAATAGAGTAACTATAATTATTGAAAAAGAAAACATTACAAACTCAGAAGATGAAAAGATTGAAAGCTTACTTCCAAACCTGTTAAACGAATGTCGTTAGAAAACTTTCCACACAATGAAAATTATAAAATATTACTTAAGCTAAATGAAGAAATGCAACTTGTAGCACAGTAAAGAATATTATACAATTGCAAACAATTAATGGGAAAAAAATATTTTAAAAAATTAATTTTTGTTTTTGAGTCCCCTTACATAAGGACTTTTGACAACGAACTATATAAATGTAAGCAAATATTAGATAAAGATTGGAATCCTAACTGGAATTCAACTGGCACACAATTTTCAGACCCCATTCAGTTTAACGAACAGCAATCATCAGTATTCGTATTCAATACTCAACTTCAAGAACGCGATCCTTGAGGGAGTCAAAATCTATAAAAGATATATTATTACACAAGTCGAAATCAAAAGGTGAAAATGAAGTAAAGAGAATTGCTTCCTGTAAAAAATGCAGATTCTTTTACCTAAAAATCTATATTTTATACAAATGTATCGTTAAATGAAATCAATATTTGAATAGCATGTAAAAAACCCTGAAAAACGTAGGTATATATTAATTTCCAAAATAACTATTATATATATTTTGTGACTGAAATGTGTAAAAAACGCTGCGTTGAAGAAGAAGCAGCAGAAATTGAACTGAATATTAATATGAGAATGCTCTGAAAGATGAAATATTGTTTAAATTCGTAAATTGTACAAAATCAGTAAGCAAGTGAGACAAATTGCTATTCAAAGTTATTTTTAATGGCAATTATGAGAGTTAGATTCAATGAAACGTGCCTCTTCAATATTTGAAACTAAGGGAACACTTTCTTCTGTAAATCGGAACAGTAAAAATATTAGAACACACACACACACACACGTGTGTGTATGTGTGTGTGTTTGGACCTATTTGTATTCAACATCTTTTATTTCATTAATACATTTGTAACATGTCTTTATTTTATATGTATGTAAAATAATTCTCAATTCCCACACCATCAACCGAGTTTTTATCTGCTGCGTGTTGGTAATATCCTTGTTGTTTTGGAACGAACTGGGTTTGGCGGGAGACGGCAATAGTAGTAGTATACTAGTTCGCTTCACAGTTTAGCTGCTAGCAGTTGTTGAAAAAAATTTATAGTTTATTGAAAAGGTTCTTATCTTTTTACACCGGACTCTATTTGGAGCCCCGGGTGGACACGAAACACCAAATTATCTGCTGATAGATAAAAGTTAAGTAAAATTTCTTCGTATTTTAATTTTTGTTATTTACGTTTATCAATGGATGAAGCTACCATTAAGAAAATGCGAGATCGAGCGAAATCGGCAGCCACTCGCATTATTAACTCTTTTTAAGAACATTTAAACAAATCCGAATTACTTTCAAGGATCGAAAGACTTGATAAAGATTTAAAGATTTTGACCATTACGATGCTACGTTACCAGAAGAACAGTCGGAAATCGAGGAATTCGAAGAGAAATATTTTGATATGAAAACAAAGTAACTAAGTGTTGTTGACACATTGAACAGCTCGTTAATTTTGAATGATTCTCCCAAAATCTCTGAGAACTGCATCATAAATGAACTATCTCCGAGACTACTACTACTAAAATTAGATGGCAATCGAGCGCCAGCGAGGTTGCCGCTTCTGCTCAGTGTATAATATTTATAGAAATTTAACAAGAACAATTAGAGATCTTAAGAATTTGAATTTAAGAATTAAAATAAAGAACAAAAAATAAAAAAAAATTATATTAGAAATTTAGGAAGTTAAATCTTAGTTATGGGGGGTTAGCAGAAATGTTTCCAGTATAACTGCAAACATTCCCACAACCTCCACAGGTGAGTGGGGGGGGGTAAGTGAAGTTTTATTGGCTATTTGTGTGAACTTTGTCAGTAAAGATTAAACATTTATTGATAATATGATAGTTGATTTATTGATAATATGAGTGGTTGCCACCATTTACTAGTTTTGTAGGCGAAATTTTGCTTTTGATTGACTTCTGTAAATATTATTTGTGCTTTGATCAAGGATTTTGATGATTTTCTATCGTTGTGAAAATATTGCGAGATAGTTTGGTGATGAAGTTTTCAATTTGTTCAACTTAGAGATCATTGTGAATAAAGGAATTTCTGACGTACCATGGAGTGTTTGTCATGATTCTAAGGATTTTGTTTTGTTGAATTTGAATGTGTTTCAGATGGGTTGGGGTTGCCACCCCCAAAACAGGAGAAGATTAGGTGATAACTGGGCGCAAAATCTGCTTATAAAGTAGAACTTTGTTTTTGAGAGAGAGTGGTGAATGTCTTCCAATTAAGGTGATGCAAAGGTGAATTTTGTTCCAGAATTTATCTTTTAATTGCTTAATATGTTTAGAATAAGTTAATTTTTGATCGAGGTGCAAACCCAGATATTTAACCACCAATACCCAACTGAATTCTTCGTCGAAGAGACTAAGCTTATGTGGATTTATTTGTCTTCCTTTATGGAATAATATTGCTTGTGATTTTTCTATATTGACTGCGATTCTCCAGTGTGTAAGCCACTCCTCAAGGGTGTGTAGGTAATTTTGAAGAGTTTTTATTGTAAGTTTGATGTTGTAGCCCTGGGATAACACCGCAGAATCATCTGCAAAAAGGCAAGTGCTAACGCTGGCGTGATGTGAGAAGTCATGCGTATACAAATGAAGTGAGAGGACTCTTCCTTGTGGAGTGCCCGCATGAATTCTGCCCAGGGTACAATGCTGTTTATTTATCCTGACTCTGAAAATTTTGTTTTTTGAAAAGTGGTAAATAATTTGGATAATGTAATTTGGAAAATTTAGTTTAATTAATTTAAAAATAAATTCATCATGCCACATTTAACTATCTCTAAGGATAACCAAATTAATTCGTTTACCTTGCAACACAGTCCAAGGTCAAAGTATTTCGTTTCTACTTATTGTAAAAGGTCATGATTGCGCAGCTCTGTCAGATAGCGGTTCGGAAGCTACTTCCATTTCCGAGTCGTTAATAAACAAACTGCGTATATAAAGATTAATGTTAAGGGGTTTGGCTCTTCTGAATCAGCTGTAACTCACAGCTCAGCTTGTTTAAATATTGTTCCTAAATACGGATCAAATAAGAAATATTTGCAGATAGATGCATTTATTTTAAACAAGTTGATGTATAATTTACCTACAAAGCAACTCGATGCGAAGGACTTAAACTATTTATATTCAACCAAGCTTGCCGATCTTAAATTTTCTATTCCAAAAACGATTGATTTAGCGAATTATTTCTTTAGTTGTTTGTTGCTAGAACAAATAATTAAATCTGCTAATGATCCAATTTCTCAGTACACTATTTTTGGTTGGGCAGTGTCGGGTAAAATGAATATCAAAGGTAATGCTTCTGACCAATTTAATTCATATTAAATCAGCTTATCCTGTGATAACAGCATTGTATATCCACATGCTTCAAGTCCTACTTCACGTGATAACTCCACTGTTGTAGCTTTTGATACAAACTCTACTTATGATATAAATTCTACTTTTGATATAAACTTTACTTCGAGAAATGGATTAGAAGACCTGCTCGAACTCCTGATTCTTCTAAGAATGAGAATAGTAGGGGCGTTGAACCTGCTCCTATACCATCCCCTAAACGTGCTCTTTGGTTTCAGAATACAAAGGTGATTAAGTGGTCTTCTTCACATGAGAAAACTGTCATGTCTGCTCAACAGAACTTTTCTGAAGGGGGCAGTGCCTCTGGTTGCCTGCAATCTTCATCTGGTGCCAGTGCATCTTGCGCCAATACACATATTGGACATGCACTTTTCAGACTCCGTCCAAGATTTACAAAATTTGGTATTGTACAGACTGTTTCAACTACTTCTGTTGCAGCTTCGAGAAATGGAGGTGCAGTTTTTGAGATGACCATTTCTTTGTTGAAACAGTTTAACTTTTAAATTGATCCGGGTTGACTGCCAAAATCAAGATTGTCGAAAAGGTCTTGAGTGAATTAAAACCAAAATCTCCATTTAATGCCACTATTGTTTTTGTTATTACAAATGATATATTTAATGCTTTATTTGAAAATGTATCTTTTTCTAAAATGGTTAATACAATTTCTTACTTTTTAAGATTCCTTTTCAAGTGCAGACAAAGGTGTCCCTTCTGTTTGATAATGTTCCTACTGAATCCTTGTTACCATTTTTTAAGTACGAAAGAAAAACAAAACGCTTTACAAATTGTTATAATTAATGTTCAATCTTTGTGTTTTCAAGCAGATATAAAGAGTTAACAATGGTATGTTTGTTACAGCAAAAAGCTCTATTGCTGCATTGTCTTTTTCTTGACGAGAAAGGTATTTGACGGGTGAGATATCTTTTACAGAGCTCTCAGCTAAATCTTAATGCTAAGCACCCAATAATAATGTCTAGTAAGCATAAATTATTTGAACTGAATGTTAAACAGTTTCATGCCATGCATCTTCATGCTGGACTGAGTTTTTTAGCAAACATTTTGAAACAAAATTATTACATTGTTAAAGGGAAGAATCTTATTCTGAAATTTGTTCATGATTGTATTGTGTGTCATAGATTTCAGGCAACATTTAATAACCAATTAATGCGGAATTTACCTCAACAAATGGTTACTTTTAGAGATCAATTGTAAAATTGTCTAATTTAACTTTGTAACAAGAATAATTCTTGATAGGGAGGGAGTAACGAACTGGGTTAGGAGGGAGATGCATTAGTGGTAGCATACTAGTTCGCCGCATAGTTTAGCTGCTGGCAGTTGTTAAAATAAATTTATAGTTTCTTGAAAAGTTTCTTATCCTTTTACACACGACTATTATATATAAAGGAAAAACATTTTTTTTTAAAAAAAAATTTTACTGCCATAAAAATAATGATCGAAATTTCTAGGCAAATTTTTCATTATATATCTCTTATTACAAATTAATCTTCAATAGAAATTAGATTATGAAATTTTATTAATTTAAAAAAAGCCTCAATTTTGCTTCTAAATAAAACAAAAAATATCAATCATATATATATATATATATATATATATATATATATATGGCAGATGACGCAGAGTCAGATATGCCTCGATATTACACATTCGGAAGAGAGAGAGAGAGAGATGCTCTGAGGTTCGCGAGCAGGTGACTTCAGCTCCTACGATGGGGATGCTTGGTAAATGTCTATGCTGACCGCGAGAAGGTGATTAGGATCAAGGATTATCTTACGTTCTAAGAACGGCATAGTGAATCTCCGACTCTGAAGACAATCAATCTTCCTACTAAAGCTGTAATCATTTGCGTATCTAACTTTAATAAACAAACATTGTTACTTCAAATAGGGTGAATGGTATAATTTCTAAACCAACACACCCATAACTCTGGGGCTCAACCTACAGAAACCGGACATCTTCATCAAACCTCAAACCAGGTACTGTGCCGCCTTTGTTTTCTTCGCTCTTTCTGTGTGCTAAAAATTCCTTCATAATGAGTATCCTGAATAATTTAAAAAAAATTGATCTTCATATAAATGCAGAACTCGGAGAGACTGTGCCAGAGAATTCAAATATATGTGACATAAAGAAACTAAGAGAGGACAATGATTTATTTAAAACGGATCAAACTTTTGTCCGCGGAGTCGTCAAATCGATCATGGAGGATCGGACGACCATAGAAACAAATCATCAATCTGAATAGTCACAGACTGTGATGCTTTCCACAAGACAATGGAGAAAAAAGATCGATCTCCAAAGATAACTAGGTGGGCCATACTGCTAGAAAAATTTGAGTATGAAGTTATGCTGTATGCAAGGTTATTCACTCTCAAAGTGAAATAACTAAGAAGTTCGCCACTGTGCAAGAAGCTGACGAGCGTCTTCATTTGCTGAAAACTGGTTGTGAAAGGACTTAGAGAAAATTACATTATTAAAGAAAACGTCTTGTATTTGCAAGATTGTGGACGTGAAGTCATCGTTTTGCCTGAAGCGATGGAACTAGAAATTATTCATGGAATCCACAATAACGGACACTTTGGAGCACAAAAGACCGAAGATTTGGTAAAAAGAAACTTCCATATCTCAAACGGTAAAAGGAAAATACAGCAAGTCATCACGAATTGAGTCGAGTGCATTCTGTGTAACAAGGAAAGAGGCAAAGGAGATGGTCTTTTAAATCCTATTCTTAAGGACAATATTCCTCTGAGCACGCATCATATAGACTTTACAGGTTTTCTACCATCTACGGACAAACAATATCAACACATTTGTACAGTTGTAGATGCATTTACCAAATTCGTTTGGTTCTATCCTGTCAAAACAACATCCGAGGCAGAAGCACTACAAAAACTAAAAGTACAATGAGCAGTCTTTGTAAATCCTTCCAGAATCATTTTTGACAAAGGGTCTGCCTTCACTTCTTAAGATTTTGAAGACTAATGTAAAGAGGAAGATATCCAACACATAGAAGAGCCAATGACCAAATCGAGCGGATGCATAGAACTCTCATCCCAGTACTTGCGAAATTGTCCAATCAGTGACCCTGCGAAGTAGTTTAAGTTTGTTCCTGACGTCCAAAGAATCATCAACAACACAGTCAGTAGATTCATTAAATTCATTCCCTTTGATCTGTTGACAGGCATGGGGATACGAAACAAGACTGATATGAAAATTAAAGAAATACTTGATGACGAGTTCATGAATACGATCATTCAAGAGAAAGAGACTATTCGGGAAGAGGCAAAAGCAAACATTCTTTAAGTAGAAGCCGAGAACCGACGCCAAAGTAATAAATATCGTCGAACTGCTCCAGTTTACAAAGTAAATGACTAAGTAGCAATTAAAAGAACTCAACTTGGCGGAGGTCTGAAGTGCAAATCCAAATTTTTAGGACCGTACAGAGTGGTCAAGAAAAAGCCTCAAGATCGCTATGAAGCTGAAATAGTGAGATACCACGAAGGTCCTGCAACAACTTCCACTACAGCTGACATCATGAAGCTCTGGTCAGATTCAGTCACTACCTGAACTGAGGAAACATACCAACTTTATTTTGCACATCCTGTAATGTATTTTTCAGTTCTTTTTGTTTTCTTTTTCTTTCTTTCCTTGTATTTTTAGCGTTCGGAAGTCCTCACATGTCGATGGCAGAGCGCTGTGGAAAAAACCAACGTCAGATATAGCTCGTTATTACACAGTCGGCAGAAAGAGAGATGCTCTGAGGTTTGCGAGCAGGCAACTTCGACAAACCTCCAACTCCCGTGAAGGGGATGCTTGGTAAATGTCCATACCGACCGCGAGATGGCGATGAGGATCAAGGGTTATCTTAAGTGCTAAGAACGGCATAGTGAAACTCCGACGTTGATCATCTGTACTTCGATCTTCCTACTGAAAGCTGTAATCATCTGCGTATCTAACTTTAATAAACGGACATTGTTACTTCAAATGGTTTGAATGGCATAATTTCTAAACCAACACCAACATATATTTAAAAGGTGAAGATTTTCAGCTAGAAATTGCTATTAAGAATTGCTAATAACAATTTCAATGAAACTATTAAAGCAGGAGACGAAGAAATTTTAACGTTAAATAAAATGTTTGAGAATCTATAAGAAAGAGAAAAAGTTCCAGTTTCCGAGAAGCTATATTTTAAGTCTTTACTAGTTCCATTTGGGAATTATCATCCAATGGAACTCCGACATTTTGCAAATAGTCTTAAATGAAAGAAACTTTTCAAAGAGAAAAGAAAATATTTTTTCTCTCAGTCCGGCAACAATTATTTCTATCTCCTCCTCCTCCTAACATTTGGCTTTTCAAATGATACTTCTGCACCATCCCCGATCGCCCCTTTTTAACGGAATAGCTCGCCTTTCAAGTGGACCAAACCTCCATTGTTAGCATAGATAAGAAGTACTTGCAACTATCGAAGCAAAACTCTCTAATTCAACCATCACTCAAATTGACAATGTGAGTCTCCTCCTGTGAAATCCTAAGAAGAAATCATTGTCCTACATAGTCTATGGGTAAAGGTAATAAATGATCTATAAGGGGCCGCAACAGACTGAACACATATTTCGGGGTAAATGATACTGTTAGTTTTCTTTCATTTAACACTTATTGGCGCCACTCAGTGCAGCAGAAGTTTACAGGGGTTGCTTCAGTTTGCAAACTTTTAGAAATGTTATACATGCCAATATATGTAATGTTAAAATAATTTAAAAATATAGAGATATAATTGAAGGAATTTTATAGTTACATTCGTGACACATAAAATCAATTGACAATGATTGTAATCTACAATAAAGCCGAAAAAAAATCCTCCTCTTCTCGGAGGACTTGGTAATAAAAAAAAGTAATATAAAAAAATTTTTTAGTCAATTCCTACTTAGGTCAACAAAGAAAAATTTTATTTTAGTTACTTTTAATTAAATAATTACAATTAATATAAATATGTATATACATACGACAGAATCACAATATTAAGTGGCAAAATAAATTCATCCAGTAAATTAAATGGTTTTAATGCAGTTTAGACCAACAAGCCTTGAAGACAGGAATTATTTGGGGGTATTTCGCCAAATATGACTACCCTGGTCCACTTCGTGGACTTCACGTTTAGCCAAAAAAAAGCGCCAAGTTTGGCAACTTTTGAAATCACGCCAAGTGGTAGGGCTAAACTGCATTTTCATCAATTAAATTTAATTAATGAATTAATATTTGAAAAAACTGTATTAACACCAAGTGTTAATACTACAAATTAAACCAATACTACAAATTTAAAAAAATGTATTCGAACTTGAGTGGATGAATAAAAAGTATTTTATTAACGATTGAAAATTTGAACAAGATATATATATATAGGGAGAGTGGAACTGATAGGAGGAATTTAATAATGCCACTGTTTGTGTAATTAATTGATAAATATATAAAATTATATTTTTATAGATGGCTCTTGTAACAGATATAAAAATATAACGATGATATTGTTTTATATCATAGTAATGGCAATTTCTTTATTTTTAACTATTATTTTTATTAAATATTTAAGGTATGTCATTTTTCAGAAAAGAAGAGGAAAAAAAGATTCTGTACGCACTGAACTCGGTCCCACTCACCAAACTTCCACACCACGCAAATTTGAGGAAACTAGTTCTAGATAGATTTAACGTGCATTAGCCCAAAATCTGAAGCGAGACTAGAAGCTAAACTTTAGCCTTTTGGGTAACGCGATTCTGTGGTTTAAATTTAAGTTTACAAAGAATTGTAGTATATGATTCATTAATTTAATGATATGGAAAGGTAAAAAACACAACTCTTTTTTTAGTTGGATAAAGTATATAATAATAATATTGATATATTTAATAATTATATTGATTTTGTCAATTTGCAGCATTACTTAAACTCATCAATATTAAATATGATCATTGGTCTCAACACTTACAGACTTTAAATAATATATTCCCAACTGAAAAAAAACACATGTGAAAGGAATATGTGTATAACAAATCCTTTTCAAAACACATGGCAATAATAAATTAAATTTAAGTAACAGAGAATATGGGTTCCTCCTTGAGATTAGTTTAGATCAGCCCTAGCCAATCACACACACACACACACACACACGTAATCACACACACACACACACACACACACACACACACACACACACACACACACACACACACACACACACACACATATATATATATATATAAAGACGATTGCTTCAACAACCGAATCAAATAAATAAGTTTTATTTGATTACAACCGAATCAAATAAAGTAATTTACGTTTCTTATGACTAATTCAACGTTTCAAAGCCAGATACAAGAATGGTTCTTTCCTCCACAGTTTTTTTTCTGGAAGCTGCAGTGATTCACGGGCGAAAGTTGGTATATGTGTAAGACAAAAAGAATTTATACCATATTTTTGTGTTTTCACATGGAGTCTATATTTTCTATTTTTAAAAGAGTTTATTTATAAATTATTAATCATGCTCTAAGTTCGAAAATTGTAATGTAATGTCTCAAAGTCTTATTACAAATTAGATTTTTAACCAGCTTTAGAATAATCCACAGATTTTTTTTAGTTTAATTTATATTTTCTGTAATCTATTTACTATAAAACTATGAGTAAAAATTCTAAATATAATTAAATGATTATAAAATTGTTGAAAATATTCTTGATTACAACAATAAAAATTGAGGAAACTTATTTACGAATCTGAATTTTGTGCGTTATTTTTTGGAAAAAAAATTCTTTTAAAATTCTCAGAATTAATAATAGATAACATCAAGCGTAAGAAACAGTATACACATATTACATTTACAGTGAAGTGACGTTTACTCAATCATTATAACAAAGAAAATGTGATAAAATCATTCGAGAAAAAAGTAAATGACATTTTGCAAAATGTTTGATCAAATACATTTTTACTAAATTTAATATTTTTCTTAAAAAAAATTCATAATTTACAATGACTAGAAAGCAAACAATAAAAGTTTTATTCCATCTTAATAAGAAATGTCACTTAATAAGAAATGCAAGAAATATGGAGAAAACCCTCATTATATTTGTAAAAGTGTTAGGAGAGGTTCGATATTTTTCCTTAATTAAATTATATGTGTGATTTTGTTCCGAGTAACGAGATTGTGTTTTGAATAATTGGTTGGAATGCAGTTTAGCACAAACCACCCATAGTGAATGCCTTCAAGTCTACGTTCGATACTGGGAGCCATTTTGTGCCAATATTTCGGATAAATTACGAAAAACAAACTCTAAGCATACTAATAAGCACCAAAATTAATTGAGATAAGAAGTTTGAGACTCCAAATCTTAACTATACAAAAAATCAACTAGAATACACTACCACTACAAGACTAAGACACTAAATTTTAATTTACGAAATAAATTAGAATAAAGTGAAAGTCATATAAAAAAACGACGAAATCTTCTTACCTAATACATATATTGGAACAATGGAAGAAATAGGATAATACTTAATATATTAATCGAAATAAAGCTGACACAAAGATGTATACAGCTAGCATATAAGGAAATCATATGCTTACACAGACCAGACCGGTTAGTTTATGAAGTAATCACGTGAATTTGACGTGGCGCCAGTTGTCTATGAATTTAATCTAGTGCATTTTGTTCCCATTTCCGCAAAAAATTTTATTCAAAAATTAAGGAAAATAAAATTAAGTAATAAGACAACCGAATTTATTGAAATGTTTGACTTAAATTCCTAATTTAAAACGGTTAATTTTTTTTAAAAAAAAAATATTATTTTCCCCAAGACTTTTGGGGAGTATCATCCACCATTAGAGGGCTGTCACACATTCGGTTCCAAATCTTAACTTCAGGCGAATCACAGCAGGACTTTGAATTCCAATCGAGTTCGAGTTCTCCACAGAGCGCTCGGTTTGAGCTGTGCAGACAACCAATGAAATTGAAGCTCTAAAAATCTCCCGAATCCTTATATCCCGATTTTTCTTCGTCCTTCACTCTTGCCTTCCCCCCCCCCCGATGTGCGGTAAATGAAAACTTTTCTTTTTTCAACAGCAAAAGTTTTATCGCTTCTTCGAAAACATTGCTAAGTCAATGAAAACTAAACTAACAAATGTGAACATAACAACAACAAAAAATGTGTATGGATTAAATGTTAGCAGATAAGCAAAGTTAAACAATAAAACACCAGTAAAAAACGAGTTTTTTAAACATGGGTTTTCTTTCAAACTTCACGCTTTGTGTAACATAATTTTTTTATACCTTAAATTTTAAGTAACATTCGCCTGTCTTAAAGAAGGGGAGCAATGTTACGAACATGAGTTGATGCTTTCTTGCAACCCTTCTCATATAAAGGAAAAGATGGATTCACAGAGATGTCATTATTTAAGGTATGCGACTACGTTAAAAACTCGAATTTCGGAGAAAATATCGATTTTTTTTTTTTAAATTTATCCATTAAAATATTTGAAATCTTTTCTTTCTAAAGCTACCTTCCATTCGTAGCTACATTACATAGAAATCAAGTTATAAGTATTTTAATATCAGACATTTCTTTGTTTTCTGAACAAGTTTAAACTTTAAATCCATTTTCTGAAGAACATAATTTTCAGTATGTTTTTAATTTTTGAAAGGTAATAACTGGGATGTTTTTTTCTATATATTGATGGAATGTGATAGAAATGTTTTTCATATTGTTCTTAAGATCCTGAACTAGGATTTTTGTAATGTAGTGTATATAAGAGGATTTATTCACATTTTAATGCATAAGAGTGGAAGAATTTTATTAAAAAACGCGTGATGTTATTTCGACTCTTAATAACTCTGCAAATAATGTGAATTATTAAAAAATCTAAGTTCAAACTCAATATAGATGTCATATCAATACACATGCTGAATAACAATGTTATAGAAAGTTTTTTCATGGGAGGAGGATATTTTGAAAATGCGCTATATTTTTCTTATTAAATAGCATTTTAAAAATTTTTCATAGTAATAAAACTTTTGAATTTATGTTTTTATGTACATTTTAATTTAGATGATAGTAAATATTAAAAAAAAAATTCATTTTTCATTTTTTTTTTCAAAATCATGGTTCCGAACGTTGTCGGATACCTTAACAAAAGAGAG
Source organism: Nephila pilipes (assembly GCA_019974015.1). NCBI lineage: Eukaryota > Metazoa > Arthropoda > Arachnida > Araneae > Nephilidae > Nephila > Nephila pilipes. The sequence continues at coordinate 20,541 of BMAW01056010.1, forward strand.
TTTAAGCATTGACCCTTTCACATTGGCGGCGGATTTGGCGACAAACTTGGTAATAAAATTTAATTCTCTTGAAAATTAGTTTAAATCGGTTAATTTTTATCAAATAAAGCTAAATTATCGTTGTTAACGAATGTGCGCACCTCCTACCGGTCCTCTGTTAAAACTAGGCAGAAGCTGAACCACTTTCAGCAATAACGGACGTGGGTAACTACTGTCGCGCTGACACCCACAATAACTGGAATAACTTTACTTATGATTGAACCATTAATTTTTTTTATTAAGTTTTAATAAAAAATTTGTCCAAAAAGGACTGGTCCGTCGTATATACTAATTTCACTAACAAACAATCGTATAGTCATCTAAAACAATCGTGTATAGAAAATTTCAACTCAATTGAGCGCTTTAAAATGTGAAAAAAAAAAAGCTTTTAAAGTTTTGTCCCAGACATAGTTATAATGTGAGTAGAAGAAAAGCCATTAAAAACAATAGCTAGTTAACGTGCAAAAGCCCTGAAATCTCTCATTCGATTAGTTATTAAAATACCTACCGATGCGATAAGTGTGAAGGGTCTTGCGTTTAATTGCGGAGCCCTAAACTGAATCGAGGAGCGGTTCTGAACAAAAAGTATGAAGGCACCATTACCACAGCTTGTATAATTATAGAATATGGGGGAAATCATTTGTCAATAACTGTGTCTGTGAATCTTCCGTGTTCTTAAATTTTTTTTGTTCATGCATTGTCTTTTACTAGATTGTACTTTAAACTAAATATCACGAATCTTTCTTAAAACGTTTTTCTGAATTTCACTTGGTGTGTGTGTCATCAAATTTTCGATCGTTAATTTAACCAACTTCCCATCAAGCTAGAGCTTTGAAATTTTGGGAATCGTTCGTACTCGCCTAACAATGCAATATTTAGACGTTTGCGACAAGTTTTAACTAATACTTTCTTTAATAATGCAGTTTAGCCCAAACACTTGGCGCGATTTCAAAAATTGGCACCAAGCTTGGCGGGTTTTTTTTTTTTTTTTTTGCTGAACGTTAAATCCGTGAAACGGAACAGGGTAGCCACATTTGGCAAAATACTGCCAAATAATTCTTGTCGCCAAGGCTGGTTGGTTAAACTGCATTCCAACCATTAATTTACCGGATGAATTAATTAATTTTAGTTAGTTTTTACGTTTTTATGTATTTCACTTGGCGTGTGTCTGTCTGTGTGCGTATCAGTGTGTCATCAAATTTTCTATCATTAATTTAACCAACTTCCCATCAAGCCAGAGCTCTGAAATTTTGGGAACCGTTCTTACTTGCCTAACAATGCAATATTTAGATATTTGCGACCAGTTTTAACTAATATTTTAATAATTTTCTTTAATAAACTTTGCCACCAAATAAAAACGTTGTTTTTAAAAATGTTGGTTTTTTTTTATCTCGAATTATTTTTTCATTTAAATCACTGAACACAAAATTGACGATAAAATTTTTAATGCTTACCACAAATGTATCAATTGAAAAAATGATTTATTGTGCCGCGTGCAAAATCAAAGTTTTTGTTTATTCGAACACAACTTCACTGTGAGTTGATTTAAAATATTTTAAATTCGAAATTGAAGAATGGAATGACATTTTTGGAGTCGCACGGTACATGAAACTTAGCAAAAATGTCTATCACTTACAGTGATAACACATGGATCAATAAGTTCCGAGACTAACCCAGAGATGGCGCTCGTAGTAAACCAGTAACCAGGTCTTTCTAGAGTACGAACCTTTGCTTGAAACGTGTCAAAATTTTAAGTCGATCGGACCAGAAACAGCTGAGTTATCGAGGTTGGAGTAAAGTCGTTTTGTAGTTTGTTTAAAAAATGGAAAAAACCGAGTTTCGTGTTCTGATAAAACATTGTTTTTTAATGGGTAAAAACACCGTGCAAGCGAAACAATGGATTGAAAAATGTTACCCGGACTCTTGTCCATCAAAAGCAACGATTTGTCGGTGGTTTGCCGAGTTTAAACGTGGTCGTACCGACACAAATGACGCGGAACGCTCGGGTAGACCTGTGGAAGCCGTTACACCGGAAAATGTGAGTGAAGTGACAAACAGTATAATGAAAGATCGTAAAGTGAAGCTCCGTGAGATTGCTGAGATGACACAGATATCATATGGAAGTGTATTTACTATCCTTCATGAAAAATTGAGCATGAAAAAGGTTTTTTCCAAGTGGGTGCCGCGATTGCTTTCGATGGAACAAAAACAGCAACGAGTCGATGATTCAGAAAGCTGTTTATCGCTATTTACTCGCAACAAAAAAGATTTCTTGCGTCGTTACGTGACCATGGACGAAACATGGATACATCACTACACTCCAGAGTCGAAGCGGCAGTCATCTGAGTGGCGCACAGCTGGCGAAAGCCGTCCGAAAACGCAGCAGTCAGCTGGCAAAGTCATGGCGTCAGTTTTTTGGGATACGCATGGCGTGATTTTCATTGATTACCTCGAAAAAGGTAAATCGATCAACAGTGATTATTATATTGACTTGCTGGTGCGTTTGAAGGAGGAAATCGCAAAAAAAAAAAAAACACGACCGCACAGTCTCGGGACTTATTGATCCATGTGTTACAAGTCCAAATGGGAATCTTGCAATCCATCTATTAAGACGTAGGAGAGTAAAAGCAGATAATTAAGGATTAGAATTAATTTTACGGAAAATTAGCTTCTTTCATCAAAACAGAGTTATAAGATGATTTTCGCCCTCTTGATTTACTTCTAAGCATGTCATAAAATAGGAAGCGTTTCTCTTCAGTTGTCTATTTTCTGGATGCTCAACAACTTCGAAGAAATCGTTGCCAGAAAAGACTGGAAGCATATACACTTTTTGCAAACTGTTCTTGATATAAATTTTTTCTGGGAGACAATGTACTTTTAATACTCACAGTTAAAACTTATTAAAAAATATTTTGTGAACCCAATGCATGTAAGAAAATGAGGAAATTAAATTATTTTAAAATGTATAACACGTATTTGTAAAATTAAGCGTCAAAACTTTTTAGGATGTTAAATGCCCTTAAGTTAAACATATTGAATTATATTTTTATTAAATTACAGTTAAAGTTTTGTTATCAATTGTAGAAAGTTTATACTTTGCTGCAATTGCTGAAAAATCTGCATTACAGTTCAAAGATGAAAATTAATAATAACACTTTGATAACTAGAACATCATAATTATGAAATGAGAATTCTAGAAAGTTTCTTATACTGACGTATCAAGAAAAAATGGGGTGCTGTTGAAGTTCTCATCAAGAGTTGTGAATTTACATATCCATAATTAAATAATTCGAAATAAAAACCAACGTTTTTATATGGTGGCAAAGTTAATTAAAAAAATTATTAAAATATTAGTTAAAACTGGTCGCAAATATCTGAATATTGCATTGTTTGGCAAATAAGAACGGTTCCCAAAATTTTAGAGCTCTAGCTTGTTGGGAAGTTGGTTAAATTAACAATAGACAATTTGATGACACACTGATACACATACATACAGACACACACCAAGTGAAATACATAACAACGTTAAAACTAACTAAAATTAATTAATCCGGTAAATTAAATGGTTGGAATACAGTTTAGTCAAACCACTCTTGGAGACAGGAATTATTTGGCGGTATTTTGCCAAATGTTGCTAAATTGGTCCGCGAAGCGGACTTAACATTCAGCCAAAAAAATAATAATAATAATAATAAAAATTCGCTAAGTTTGGCAATTATTCAAATTGCGCCAAGTCATTGGGCTAAACTGC
>BMAW01056017.1:0-28272 GCA_019974015.1 Nephila pilipes
AACTATATTTCTGGGTTACATCTTCAAAACGGAGGTGAAACAAACTGTATTTCGATTGTTGGATCAACCTTAAAGACTAAAGGTATTTTAGCTACAAAAGAGCAGGAGTATGGCAGAAACCATCTAAAACAGTTAAGGAAAAAAAAAACACCTATATTCTTGAAATTGATTAAAAACTTATTCAATTAAAATCTCCATATTTGATTTAGTTATCGGATTCAAATTAAGAGTCATCACCTCCAATATCAGAACATAATGCTAATCTTCTAAGACTGTTGGAACCAGTGTACTAGCTCAATTCCCTTTCCTTGGGCATCAATGTAGAAGGCATCTAACTTGACTCTGGACTAGTAGGTTTAAAGAACTGCAGCTACACATTTCAAACTGAACAACAATTTATTAATAATAAAAGTATTCAAATAAATTTAAATTAAACAATCTGTTGATGACTTCACCTGTTAAAAGTAAAGAAAAGTGAGAAAGAGAGTCCCTTCCTTAGCAAATTTGCTCCTTATATGGTTGTAGAAGGAGCCTTTAATTCACTTCATCTTGATTTTAATTCACTTTAATTTGGTTTTTATAATGCCGGTTCATCCTCTCAGAGATATGTGAGAATCGTAAGATGCCATAGGAATATGCGACACTTCATCTTATTATCAAAAAGTAAATATAACTCTTTATAAACGAAACACTTTTGAATAATGGATATTAATAATGTAATTTTGATTTGTCACAATTTTACAAATATCTAATTTGTTTCTGTATTTATTAAAGTTGTAAATATTTTAACCAAGATAAAATAAATTTCTAACTATATTAATATTGCGACTTCATTGCAATCACTTTTTTTTTTAAGTTTCACATTTTTGTTTCTTTATAAAGAACTTTTTATGTGTGAAAATATTTGTGTTTGCTTCTGTTACTCAACATGGATGTTAGAATGAAAGAAATAAAAAAAATTATAATTTTTTTCAAACGTTTAGCTACGTAGAAACTTAGCACTCAAAATAAAGGTTTAACCTTTCCTAAAAATGAAAAAAAAAAAAAATGCTTGAAATTATTTGCTGTCAATAGTTTAGATATACATACGCATGGTAATCAAAAAAATTACTTTTGTCATTAAATTTCCTTTTAATGCATGCAACGACATACATTATACATCATTTTCTAGCATTTTACTGCATACTTTCAATTATTTTGAAAGTCTTTTGTATTATTACAAAAACCACAGGTAGCTGAAGTTTCTTAAAAAAGTATTTCATAAAAGAAAAACAACGTTTTTTATATTAAACGTAATTCAGACTTGAATTCATTTTAAATTTATATACTCTAAACATGACAAATAAGACCACTAAGGAAATCCAAAATTTCTCCATACTGTACATAGAAATGGCATCATGGATGCATAGATACAATCCTTATGAGGAGGGCAAGGAATTAAAAAAAAAAAAAATATAGCAACTCCTTATGAGTCTTCCGCCCCTTTTCCCTCCCCCCAAAAGGTATCTTTTACGCAGGTTCGGTTGCTGAACACTAATTTGATGTTTCCGTCCACTTTTATCTCAGTTGTTTAGTTAGGAATTAAAATATATAGAATATTATGAGTAGGCAAAGGCAAATGAATTTCTTATATTTACTAGGCTGTCTGTTGCTTGTCGTGGCCGTGGTAGCCTAGTGGTCATGGCCACGGGCTCGTGGCCGACGGTTTTCGTTGAGTCGTTGGTTCGAAACCTGATGCCGTTAAAGACCCACCGTGTAGCCGGAGCTGATGCACGTCAAATTTGTCGTGGCTAAAAGTCCTCCCTTTGGTGTGGTGTGGAAGTTTGGAGAGGGGGGCGTCAGCTCAGGTGTCATCATTGTCAATTGACCGAGGCTCGAAATCACGAGGTCTGATGCTTGTAGTCCTCGTATGGTTTCCCAGGGTGACATTATTAAGCAATTACATAAAGATTTATCCAAAACTGCCGTGTTCAGCGTTAAGAGAAGAGACAAAATTATAATTTAATTTTTCTGTAATCCTTACAATTACGCAACAATGAATTTAATTACTGTTAAGGTTCATATTTTAATGAAAAGTTGTTTCAACAGTGCAACGATTATTGAGGCTTTTTAAAGAACAAACCTGAACTTGTGAGATGACTGTATTTGCCTTTATTTCGCGCAAATTGCATTGTATTCATAAACTATTTAAACAATTTATTTAATATTAGGAGATATTTGCTTCATCTTAGAGTGCTTCGGCTGTGAAATAAATATTTGTTTTATTCCTTTGAAAAATTTAAATTCGCATTATGATTAATTAATATTATGAATATAAATAGCTGTATTATTTTAATTTCTAATTTAACCCACATTTCTTCATTATATATATATATATATATATATATATATATAACTAGAAAAGTTAAAATTCGTTTTCTACAGTTAACAAATGCACTTTTCTCGTTTAAATATTAAATAAGAGTAAAGCATGATTATGTAGGAAACAAAAAATAATATAATAAATTTATTTTGATGTGCATTTAAATTTAAGAAGTTAACTCTTAAAAATGCCAATTTTTAAATCGAAGAAGCTTAAGTTTATTAAAAGTTTATTAGAATAATTTTGTACTTCTTCGGGAAATAAATAGTTTCTTTATCACTTTCACTTACTATTGAAATGTAAGTGAAAGTTTTGGTATAAACGAGGCATATGTTTTAGAGATTTAATCGGGGTAAGGATAAATTTTTAAAGATGGATAAAACCCAAACTCTCTATTTTAAGAATTTTCCAATTAAATTCCTTTAAAAAACGTATTTGAAAATCAGAAACATGTCATTCAAACCAAAAACTAATTTACAAATGTTATTTAAAACAATAATAATATTTGCTAACATTGACAAAAATAAAAAAAAAAGTAATTAATTTAAAATTTACCAATAGTTTTACTTAAGAGTTTGTGAGTGAATAAATCATATAAATTTTGTACGAAATGAAGCTTTTAATCAGTATCTTTTTGATATTGGAATGAAATTCATGAAAAACATAAAAATTTGACATTTATTTTTCCGACTCAGAATTGATATTTTAGACTAATTGATTTGCAATAGAAATCTTAATTATAAGCAAATAATTTATTTTTAGTCAGCCCTTGATCAATATGCTTAAAAACTCATTTTTAAAAATCATTTCAAATGTAAGAGATTTACTTTTTCAATAACTAGATTTTTATTAACTATGTTTTTGTTCATAATATGTTTGTACGAAAAAATGCAATTAGGGGTATCAAAACTTTTCTATTGCTAAAATGAATTATTAACTATATCAAAAAGATCTCTCCTTGCTCCTTACCCCATTCACTAATATTCTTTTAGATGCTCCACTTCTTTTGTTCAGATAATTGATGTTTTACCTCCAAAAGTGAGGCAAAGTTAGAAATTATCATTTTAATAACCGATTTCTTTTTTTATTAAAAAAATTGTGTTTAAAACATAACATCAGAAATAGATATTTAAATCATACACTGCTGTTTATATTCTATAAAGTCCTTTGAGTAAACTATTTCTATAAATTAACTGTAAAAATGAATGTTTTAGAAAGATGATATATATATATATATATACAGAGAGAGATAAAATTTCAAATAAACAAAATCTACCAATGAATTTAAGATATTTTGAAGTCATCACTTAGGGAACTAAAAAGTTTTTAAGGAGTTTTAATGTTGATTAACAAAATCAGCCAAATCCACAACTTTAGTTTTATTAATTAAACTTATCCAAATATATGACAAATGTAATTTTTCTTACTCTCCACATCGATGGGAATTTTTATATCTTGTAGGGCTGTATATCTCTCAGAGAATTTGCATTTTTCTTGTTCGAATTTTTTTATTTACTCTAATTAAAATTAATATCACTTCGCATTGGTATCTTCGTAATTAATTTACATGTTTAGTCCTTTTATAATTGGTATTTAATTCAGGATGACGAATTTTTTATTGAAACTTCAAATATGCTCTCGATTAATTCATTATCCAAAAATATATCGTTATGTCATGGGTTGCGTTTTTGAACTTTCACACATCCTTCATATTAATTCCGTTATTTTCAACTAAGCTTCCAAAACATTGACAGTCCACAATCAGAACCACTATCTCTTTACAAATTAGTCTTTTGACCACATTCAGATTTCTCAGAATTTAACCGTTAGAAAATCTAACCACTCCTTTCCGAACTCTCTATGAGTAATTTTGAAGTACTGTAGGGTCTGTTGCTTTCCCCAATGAAGAGTGACCTTGATCACCAGGGATACCCAAATATTTTGTTCATAAGTGCAGAGAGCTGATGCTATTAACTGATGAGTAAATCAGAGGGAAAGATGTTCCAGGATCATTCAAATTCACAAATTGAAATTTACAGTTGTAACAGCTTCACTTCATCGTTTTGTATATCAAACCGTTTCAATGAATTTTGACTCTATTTTTCACTTAATTGACATAAACGTGGATTTTTTTGCATTGTACTTGTTTATAGAGAACTTATTCAAATTTATTAAAAGAAAAATCATTACCACATAGCAATTATGCAAATCAGAAAATATTATCCGTGCTTTTTTTCATCTTTTATTATAAACTCATTATTTTTATTTTATTTTATAAGTATGAATCACACAATAGAGAGAACGTTATATAAAAATCATATTTCTCCAATGTTTTATAATGTATTAAGTATTTATGTATAATTCATGCTGTTATAATATGGAGTTTATTTTCATTGGATAAACTTTGAATAATCTTGCTATTTCAGAAATTGATCCGTCAAAACGAAATAATCGAACTATAAAATAAATAATATTCAAAGAAATGTTTCATTTTTATTTATATCGTACATGTCATTCATTTATGTACCATTTTTGAGTCCCTTAGTAATTAGTCATGTTGTTAAATTTTGAATAGTGAATGAAGAAAATTACTGTCTTGAATATTTCTAAATTTTCTATGAAACTGAGAAAAAGCATCAAATTCTAAGTAACAAACAATCAGCTTATCATCAGATAAGAAATATTAACATAGATGTGTTACTGTTCACTCAATATATGTAACAGCGCAAAGAATGAGAAAATAAAATTTTAAAATCAGACCAATATTTCTATTAAATAACACACACGTACTTCTAATACATACAAATGTATCGCATTGTTTAAGAAAAAAAAATGATTATTTTTGCCTGTAAGTCACATTTCTTACTAAAGGTATTTAAAAAATTATTAAAGTTATTTTAAAATACATTTTAAGTATATATTTTAAAAAAGATAACTTTAAGCTATATGAATTTCCCTAATACAATTTTCCTCATGTAAATAATAATTTATTAAATATCTGTCTTCTTCAATGATTTTAAGCGTACTAGGACATCAGGGGGAGTTGGGGAATACCATATGTAAGACTCCTTGTTAATGTGGTATATATCTTTTCCAATTATTAAAAATATACATTAATATCATTAAAAAGTAGGATAACTATATTTTGTGTATTGTGTTCTATATGATGAGTAAAATATTTTGTATATTTATGGAATACTATTTTTAAAAAATGGTTTTGAAAAGTAAATATATCTGAAAAATCACATCCAAATTCAACTCAAAACGAAAGAAAAACTTTTTGACCGAAAAGATATTTTTATAGTCCAATAAAAGGATTAAAATATCGTTATCAAACACACAAAATTCTAAAGCTGTACGAATAGTTTTTAAAACAGAAATATCTCAAAAAGAAAAATTCTTAACTTCGACATTTTATTTCCCCCCTGATGTCCTGGTACTCTAAAAGGGACGCTGATGCTAAAGACACAAAAATGCTAAGACTTCTAGTTTTTTTTTTCAATTTCATTAAATTTGTGGAATTTGTTTTGTATATATATTCATGTTACAAGCAAAAAATTTATTATAATGTTTATAGCTTTGAAAAAAATAAAAACTTTACAAATTACAATTACCACTTATTTCATCCACGTTTTGTTCTTCCTTTCTTAAAAAAGTTCAAATTCTGTTATTTTAAAATGTTTGCTTACTTTTAAATATAAAATAATTAATTAGACTCACATGGCGTCAGATTACTTGAAGAATGAAAGGGAAAATAAAAAGTTTAAAAAAAATGGAAAAGTTTTAATTACATGTTTAAGAAAAATTGTTGAATTATTTTTTGAAAACACACAGACTAAATTAGATTTTTGGTTGTGAAGTTTAAAAAAAAATATCAAAATAATTAACGAGCAACGAAATATTGTTTTTATTAAGTATTGAAAATATGATAGTCTGATTTAAGAGGATAACATTACATAAAATTTGATAAATTAAGTTGAAGGAGACTGAACTTAAAATTGATCTGATTTGTATTCAAAACTTCTTAATTATTACGTGATTTAAAATTTTAAAATACAATTAAGAAGTAAGACCTCTTGTATGAAACTCTATGTAAAATAATGAATAGAATTGTATATTATATTCCTAGTAAAATCAAATAAATGTGTTTGAAGAATGCAATTTGTTTTTTTTCCTTAAAAAAAGGGGTATCAAAATTGATGTCTCCAAATCATGTAAAATTTTATGTTGCTAAATTATATCAACATATAAAATGAAATTCACACATAGTCAAGGGAAAGAAATCACAAATAATCTTTCACGACATATAAGCACAATAAATGAATACGTAACTCATTTTATTTAGAAAAATGTTTTTTCAGCTGTATGGCTACTTAAAAGTCTTTATTTACAATTTTATTTTAAACGAGTGTATAACTCTTTTTTTTTTTATCTTTTTGATAGGTTTACATTTTAATGTGTTTAAATATTTTATATGTCTAGCGAATTATTTTAATAAAATGTAAATGATTTATCAAGTAGTAGGATATTTGTCCCAATAATGTTCAAGCAAATTTTTAGTTTCTCTAATCCTTTCTAAGCCTTTCTATCATAATCACGTCCACGACTATCACTTTTATTAATTCTGAAAGATAATTTAAAACAAGAACCTGTGAATGCTTTTAGAAATGAAATATCGAAGGATTTTTAAATTCTTCCCTCCTTCTCAGTCCAACAAGAGCAAATATTTAAGAAACATTAGCTCTGCTCATAAAAACAAACAAACAAATAAATAAAACTTGAAATAAAATTTTAACAAACCGCAAGGATAATTACGAGAAAACAATAGAAAATAATTGAACAAAAGACGATTAGGATTGATTAATTAAAAATTTATCAATGTCTCTCTTAGGACAACATGATGAGTATTGGTGACGGACTTCGTATATTGAACCTCAGTCAGACAACTTAAAACAAGAAATCGTTAACTCTTCATTGAAATTAAATTTTGGACGAATTTTTAAATCTACCCTGCGTGGAATTTTCAACAAAATGAACCAATAGTCTTTGGTCATAAAGTAGCGTTACACAAATTTTTAAAAAAAATCGAGGGTGTCAAGAGAATAAGAGGAAGAGAAGGAGAAAACAAAATGCATAAAAAAAAAACAATAGGTGAGAGAGACCCAAAGCAGTTTTTCATGGCCATAAGCTGAAAAGAATGAAAATTATCAACATTTTGAAATTATGAGCACTCTCCAAGTATTAGGTTTCTTAAAACAAATAAGTTAGAATCATGACATTTCTTTCATCTTTTCATATTTGATTTCAGATTTGCTAAGTTCCTGATCAATTGATTTTTCTTTGCTATAAAGTAATTTGCTGAATTTGTTGGTATGGATCCATAGAACATGGTTAAATCCGCATTTCTGCCATGCATACACAATTTTGAATTGTATAAGAAAATAAGGATGAATTCTTTATTAATAAGAAGGAAGAAAAATTGCGAAGAGAATGAGAAAAAGAATGAGAAAAATTAGAGATTTCACCTAAAAAAATAAATGAACGAGAAAATAGAATGAGAAAAATTAGAAAATTAAATTGTTTTTATGTGAGAGAGATCATTACACACACATTTATTACATCATTACACACTTTTAATTCCCGTGAATTTATCTAACGCTGTTTATATTAATATTCAGATTATAAATAACTTCTTTCGAATTCATTGAAATTTTTTTTTCTCCTTTTGAAGAATTTGAATTCTTGTTAGATTTTTAGTTTTCATGAGCAATGATTTATTATAATGCAAATATAAGTTAAAAAACACACATTTAGAAATGAAATTTTAAACTTTTTTGCTAATTGAGACGCCCCCTCCCCACACGTATATGCATGTGGTGTGTGTATAAGAAAAAAATAATTGCATTTCAATATTAATATGAGGCAGTAGTTACAAAATTTTATCAAGAGTGACTTATCGTTTGAGAATGACTTAATGATAACACTAAATGTAATAATTCATTGAATGAAAATGAATAAGTGTCAGAGGCAGGAAAAACAAAATTTTAAAGAGGGAATTAAAAATGTTTTTAAACATTCTTTTTCGAACAAAAATATAAACGTTGAAGTGAAAAGAACCAGAATGTAATAAAAAGTTTATTACAAACTCAGTTTAAATCAACATTTCAAAAATTAAAATAAACTATATCATTAAAATTATGGAACGTAGAAGAAAAAAAAAAAAAAAAAACTTTCGATGTTGGATAATGATTTATTTATTTTGCCACTTGTTTAGAGTAGGTAATTTATTTTATTCGGCATAGAAAAGTTTGATAGGGAAAACAATATCTGAATGATGTGAACCGATACGTTTAATATTCATATCTGCTAAAAAATAAGATAAAAAAAACTGTAGAAAGGTTTTCCTTTTTCCTACAGGGAGTAATTTTTTTGAGATGAAAATTGAAACGAGATGTTTTTCCTCATATAGTGGAATCGGGAAGCAAATCATGAAAAATTAAATACACTTAACGATACAAATGCTAATCATTAGATTGTTTTTATGAATATTTCAATGCTTCACGATAGGAACAACAATATTAGAAAAGAAATGTATTTGTAATTAAAAAGACAATAGTATCAGAAAAAGGTTTTTGTTATTCAGAATTTTTTTTCTTCTAAAAAATTGCTGCAAGAGAAAAAACGAAAGATGCTTAGAAGCGTCTATTATCATAATAAAAAAAATACGTCATTAAAGCATTTTTTTCCACGGGGAAATGTAAAGATAGAAAAATTACAAACGCAAAATTTCTTCCGAATAAAAATAAATTTCTTTCCCCCAAAATGTTTTCTTATTTAATTTGGTTCAGTTTAGGTCCTTTTCGAAGGAATTCAAGCTTATAAAGGCAGATATTTGATTTTTTAATGTTGTAATGAGTACTCATGCGCATTTCTTTTTAACTAACATCTGGGGCTGTTGTACTACATTATTTGATATCAGAACCTCATCTTGTGAAAAAACCATGATTTAGCATTACTATACGATGAATAGGATAAAGGAGATGAAGATAGAGATAAATAGATAGAGAGAGAGAGAGAGCGAAAGAGAGAAAGAGAGAGAGAGAGGAATTAGTGAGATTGATAGAATCATTATGTTGAATCAATCAATTGTGAGGTGAGATATTCTAAGCATATTTACCCAGACTCGATTCCCGTTGCCAAACATCTACTCGAAATGGACCCAGTAAATTCATACCAATTATTTGGAGTTATTAAGTTAAGCAGATTCTCTGTTATAATATATGGTTAAAGAAATTATGATGTTAGACTATCCGTGAATTTCTCTTTGATAACCTAGGGAACTTTTTAGTAATTTGAAATGCATAAAATTACGATTTCTTCCAAACTGAAATAAAAAGTGATTAGGTAAATTAAATTAAGATAGAAGTTGATGTCAGGCTGATATATAATTGCAAGTTGTATTTAAGCATCGCAGTCAATTTTCAAGATTGAAGCAAATCTTAAAGTATTTTGATAAAGTGTTTTGATTTGTTCGGTGTTTGCCTGAAGCGTGATTGAATCAGGATGAGGGAATTGGTAAGCTAAGATTTCATAAATGTACCTAATTTAGAATTGACAAGTTCAGTGGGATTCGAGAGAGAACTATCTTATCCATTATTCAGTGATAAATAAAATATTTCAACTTTTTCTTGCGTATCTTTCATTAGATTCTAGCATTTATTGACTGTTTAATTATAAGGAACAATGACAGAAGAAATAACTAATGAAAAAAGAGTATCACAAGGTAATTAAGTAAAAGTTGCATATTGTTTTGATATTCTGATTATTAATAAATTAGTTAAAGGTATTTGGCTGATTATTATTACTTCAATATGTCTCTTAGCAATAATAACAAAGACAATTAATTACAATGAAATAAATCGATTGGAATAAAATGAAAATATATATCAAAACAAAAATTTTTTTTAATCAAATTACTGTAAAGGCTTTCAGAATCACTTTTTTTACTAATAACTTCATGGGTTTGCATATTTTTATGTCTATGTACTTTTTAAATTATTCATTTTTTTTGAGTTTGACTCTTTGAAACTTTTAAATTTATAATAAAATATCTGAGATTTATTTACTTTGATACCAGGTATCGCCAAAATATTACAAAATGCTTCTTCATTAATAACTTTCATGTTGAAATTATTCGACTACTTTCTAAAAAAAATATTTATTTAAGATTGGGATTTATTTATTTGTGTATCTTTTGATTATTCCTTGATGATTCTAAACATTGCTCAGGGCAATCTAAATTGATCTAAATAAAATATTGCAATGAAGTAAAGTAGAGAAATTGTTATATTTCAATTCCACTAGTTATTTCTATACTATTAGTTTTATTTACTTCTTCCAATTTGAATATATTAGGAAACTATAAATAGATTTCAGTAACTGGCCTTTTGTAAGTTCTTTATGGTGATTATCAGTTTGGTAAACTATCCATTTTAATTAATAGCACTGGTACTAATTAAATACAAGAGACACGCATTATGTTTGGTTTCTATTTATATATAAACATTAAGCTAATTTGATTAAGAAACTATAGAAATAAAATTTTAATTATTTAATGGAAATTGTTATTTTTGCTGGTATTGAAAGGACAACTGAATGTTTTAATTCATGATAATTTAATGAAATTAACTTTATTGGTATAATTTACGTTATTATAATAAATTTATTAGTATAATTAAGTATAATCATTCCTTAAATTATGGTGTTTTGAGCTTTGAAGAACATAGGTTGCTTTAAAGGTTATCAAGAATGGAAAAAAGTTTATGCAAGCAGCAAAAATGTTTCAAAAAACACATATTTCTTGGAATCTTCTTGACTTTCATTCAATTCTTATTTGGTTTAAAACTTATTTTAATTATTAACTTTTACACGAAATTACTCAAATAGGTTCCATCAGTAATTTAAAGCTTTATTAATCTGGACAAGTAACTGAATCCAACTCTTTATATGATAGCATTTGTTTTGATAGAACCATGATAAATCCTCTGTTTAGGAAATAATTACACCTCCTGTTAAATTAACTGATACGATAGTCTGAGGATGCAGCTGATAGTTTATTCGTCATATGTCGTTGTAAACTTTTATCGAAATTTATTTGTCAATATCTATGATTCAACTATTTAAAGGTAAAGGAGAATTAAAATCCGAATTTAAAACTCTGGTTTTTGAGTTGGTTGGCTAAACTTTAGGGTACAAAATTCTCATGGGATGTATAACGGCAAACTCAAGCCTTGTTTTGGAAGATATATGTCTTAAAGTTATTAGTAAAGGTTAGAATTTTTGTGTGTGTCTAATAATGAAATTTTTCTCATTTTACAAAAATACAAGAGTTATTTTATAGTCGAAAAGCTTTTTTTTCTTAATTGAATATGGACATGAGTTTTGAGACATATTTGCATATAGGTACCATTTGTTTTTAAATAAAGTATTCTTTAAATATACAAAGCATTTTACTTCTTATATATTAAGCAATGCACACAAAATTGTGAACCTGTGTTTTATATGTTTTCACTGTATATTTTCTTTGAAAAATTTATAAAGCTTCATTATTTTGGAAGTTTGATCATTTCCCCCCCTTTTTTTTAATTAAAAAATCATTTTCTTAAAAAAGGTATTTCTTGGATAAAATTTTTTTTTTAATTCACTGTATCCTTCGATAGAAGAATAAAAAAAAATTTGGAATCATACAATGTAACAGTTTTTTAAATGTTATCTTAGTGCAAATTAAGTTTCATAAATCATATCCATATTCAACAAAGAAAAAAAACATTTTTTACCAAAAAATAATTTTTATAGTTGTATAAAATGATTACAATGTCATTATTAGGCACACGCACAAAAAGTTAAGGTCTACGAATAACTTCAAAAGTTTCATATCATAAAAAACAATGAGTCTTAAAAATTAATAAAGTATTATACTACTTCTTATATGTCCTGATACCCTGCATGATTATTAAAATAGTAAATAAAATATGTATCTGCGATCGAACTCATCTTTCTGAAGATTTGCTGAGCAAAAGTTTTCTCAGTTTTAATTTTTCCTTACAGGTAAGATTTAATCGCACATTTTCGGAATCGTCCAAAAACATATTAATTTTTGTTTTGGAAAAATTGTTTCTGATAGTGAAACCACAGCATAGAATCGGAAAATTTGCGGTTTGTTTTTGTATTTCCACAATATCTACTGTGATGTGTCGGTTAAAAATACGTTACATACTCGCGACTGTGCTTTCGTATGAATTAGCATGGAAAATTTATAGAATTAACGATGCCAAACAGACAGTCTCTTTTCTATTTCCCTCAACTATTACAACATAAGGAGCTAATTTAGTTCTTCCTCTATATCAGAAAAAGGTAAAGCAATGCAATAAACTGAAAAAACCGAATAATTAAGTCATTTTTCTGACTGATCACAATTAAAAATGCATGGATTACTTTAAACGCTGCATGCAGTTTAAATCGATATACATTATGATTGATTTTGGAAAGATTTAATTACTAGAGACAGAAAATACACTTAAGTATATGATATTCATAGTAAATTAAAAATATGTAAAATAAATAATTCTGATTTCCCATCACTTAACCCAAAATAATATTATCTGACTGTATTAAAAAGTTTCTAGGAATATTTAAAATTACGATTTTATTATATTGTGACATAAATTTAAATTGGTAATAACTGCATTGTTTAAAATCTCTTGCTAAGGAAAGGCAGTGAGAAAACTTGCAAATTCATTGCCAATTTGACGCTATTCTAACATCCAAGTTCGCTATATTTATGACAGAACATAGAAGGGATCCATTGAGGGGAATAATTTTGTTTAAGACTGTAATATGTCATTCTCTAATTTTCGGAAAAGGAGTGTTTTGCAGTTTAGCTATGATGCGTTTCGGCTAACACGTATATGGATTTCGTTACCCTAATATAGTCCAATTTTCATTCAAGTTTTTTTTATTGATTTTCCATACGTCGAGATTTAATACAAGAAAAATATGACAGAACTACTTTTTATTAAAAAAATAGCGCTTTTAATGATTATCTTACTTTGAAAATTACTTTAATATGTAATTTAAATTATTAAACGCGAAAAATGATAATGTAAGAATCAAAATATTATTTTCTATTTTATTATAAAATATGTTGAAATTTTTAAAAAAAAATTATTAAAAGTAAGATTGGATTTAATTAACTAGCCTCAACTTTCCGTCAGTGATATGTAAGTCTTTAGAGAAAGTGGAATAATGTTAATTGTGGAAAATTATGAATTCATTAAGTAATTTGATATTAGAATCATATGACGTACATGTTTATCTGTACCCCTATCAAGTCAGTCTAACTCACCATGCTCAGTTCTTAAGACGTGTTATTCATTTCATTCTATGAAATATTGTTTCGCAGGAAAACTAATGATTGTAGTATTATATTGAGCGTATTCCATAGGTTGGTGCAAGGACAAATTGGTAATATGAAAGAGTCTGGCTAACATTTAGCTAAGACATTCTGTATACGAAATTTCTTGCGACATCTACAGTTAGTAACAAAGTTTTTCCCAGTACATCCAAAAGAAAAATATAAATTTCTCTCAAGTAGGCGAAGACGTTCTGAAGGAGAGTTTTATATATTGATTAGCTGCTTATATCACGTATGAAAATTTTATGTCTGATGCAAAATATCATTTATAAAAATTATCTTCACAATAAAACATTTTCTATCTTAATCATTTTATAGTACTAGTACATTTCTAATTTTTGAGGCCAACATAATATATAAATATATAAATACAAATTTCAAAATTTTATTCTGTTAGATGAATTTTAAGTAATACAAAGTAAAATATGAATATTTTTTTAATGTTTACATTTTTTTCATCGATGATTTCTTTCTTCTTATACCTTGCAAGAAATTCTCAAATTCTTCGGAGTTGTTTTATTCCTTCTTTAGGAGCATGAAGGTTGTATGTCACTCATTATTTTCTTTTTAAATTTCGTGTTTTTTATTTTTATTGTTTTAGGATTATTTCTCTTTCAGTGTCTTTCTTTTGAATTAATTTAATAAAATATCGCATGGTGATTCAAACGTAAAATAAAAAAAAAACATTAATTCTGATGGAAGAAATATGTCACTTACACTCCAAAACAAGAGATAGAAATGAAAAGAGAGTAATAGTTTTTACTTCTGTTGCTCATGTATTTTATATCTAGCTTTTATTTCAGAAGATTAATTGATTTTTTATTTAAATCTGATAGTTGTACGCACACTTTTTTAAAAAAATGTTTGTGCTCATTTTTTGTGTCGTATGAAAGAATGCGACAAAATATAGAGAGTAATTAATGAATGTAGAAAATATTTGTATTAAAATTAAATTTTCATTCCGTAATAACAACGAAAATGCATTTTTTCTTTACTATTTTTCGCTAGTTTTGATTATAAACAAATTAATAAAAAAGTAATTTTTTTTCTGGTGAAAAGTATTGAAAAAAGACCAATAATATAGTCCAGTGAATAAAGTAATTTGAGGAGTTAGCTGAATATTTGTATAAAAAGTATAAAGTAATTTGAGGAGTTAACTGAATATTTGCATAAAAAGTTAACAATTATCAATTAAAGCAGCTTATCAGAAAGTGGGCTTACATTTTATGAATAAAAAGGAATAAAAACATTTAAAAAAGGTATGCTGAGTTCAAACGGGAAAATATATAAAATATTTAGGAGGGGGAAAAGAACAAAATCTTTAAACATGTAAAGGCAGATTAAGTAAATATGTGATGATAAAAAAAGTTTAAAGTATTGATGCAAATTTAGTGATTTTGTAAAATGCCTTCCTATAATTTGTTTTACATCCTATTCAAATATTTCTTATTTAGTAATGTAGATTCTGAACAATTTTGGATGAAATTTGTAAGCCATGTCACCAAATATGCATGTAATAAAATATATGATTAACTAAGGAGGAATAATTCTTTGTTGAAGTTGACTTTTTATTTTCTTAAGAATTAACTAAGAATTGGATTCAATTAATAAGTTCATGTACTACGTTAATGTAGTTGAATGAGAATGCAAAAAAGTAATAAAAAATTATGATTTATTGTATAACATTTTAACGTATCTCATATTATAGATAGGTAAGGTTTTAGGTAAATTAATTATTTTATGACTTTAAAGTACTTTATTTATTTTACAAATATATTCAAAATATAATGATGGAACCAGAGATTTGATTGAAAAATAAAATATTTTAAAAAAAAGTCAACAAAAACAACAAAAAACTATAAATAATAAAAAGTAATACAAACTTTTCATTTAAAAAAGTCCAGCCTTTTCTTTTTCAGTTTCAAAATAAACAAATTCACTACTTTTTATGGCCAATATCTATGCCTCATTTTCTGAGTTCGCAGAGAATATCCTCAGATCCAATTCCCTACCATTCAACCCAAAGAAACACTTTCGCCTATTAAAACATTTTTCAAACCCGGGTGACCATTTTAAGACCAAACCACTTCTGCAAACAAACGTCTCCTACAATCACTTTTAACGGTCTTAAATCAAAGCCCCAGGATTTACGGTTATAGAATTTGACATTTTACGAGCAGGAAAATGCCGACTCTTTTATCACCAGAGCCGGCAGACTTTCGTTGGATTCTAAAGCCTTTTGTGAATAGTAGCGCTCTCGAGCCTAGGGAGTCTAAAATTGGAACCTTTTATGTTAAAATAATAAAGCACTTCTTAACAGTAATCGTTCGAATTTCAGTGGTATTGTTGTTCATTTGCATTGATAATGGAGCTTTATCTGGCATCGCTTTTGTAGATAGTCTTTTGAAAAAAATGTTTGAAAAAAAAATCTCTATTTGAGTTGCAGCATAAGTATTGATGGTTTTCTCTATTTCTGGATTTTGATTTTGAAAACTGATGTCAGATTCTAAATGCTTATAGTTGAACTGATATTTTGACTGTTTAGTCAATTCCAATTGTCGACGGAATGAGGACATTTAATTCTAAATTTTCGTGAATCAAATTACGAGTACTAATTTACAAAAGGAAAAATGTGGAAGAATAATTTAAATAGCAATTTAATTTTTTGCTGAAATACTTAGTTCACGATTGAAGAGTAAAAGCAAAAGTAAGCAATTTAGAACAGCTTTAGTTAGTAATTTAGATTATTTGCAAAAACTAAAGTGAACACATAAAAAAGAAATAATGAGATGAATATTTGAATATTATAGCGTTTTTTTTTATTAAATTTTAATTTGGAAAATCGCAAAGTATGTGTATGGGCTTAGTACTTTTCAATACTTATAAAAATATTTTGAATGAGAATACTATTATTATAATTAATTTTTTATTGATAATAAATGTCATTAAATTTTAAATCTAATTATTTATCTTCAATATAAGACATTTCTTATTTTATCTATAAATATAAATGATTTCGAAATTCTGAAGGGTATTTTAAACAAACAAACAAACAAACAAACAAAAAAGGAATGCTAATAACACAATATTGAACAAAAATTTTATGTCTCACATCACTAAATGTCTACAATTTTGTTACAGCTTTACTCTCTCTCATGTGTCTTTACTCGTATTTCTAACATATAACTTTTTAAAGCAAAAAATAATTGTTGCATTCAACATTTTTTGTAATATTTTTAAAAAGGTTAAATTAATTCTTAGTTTTTCTAAAGTGGAATATGGAATATACTCAACTATCGTGTTGCTGTGAAAAAAAAAAAAAAAACTGAAAATACACGATGCTCAGAAAAATGTAACTCAAGTACCTCATTTTAGCTTGCAATGTTTTGAATAATACGTGTAATATTTAATTTTTTTTGTTTTATAAAGTGTACTAATTATGTACATGCACACAAATGCAATACCCAACCGATCTCCCATATATATATATACCGTACTGAAACAATATTTTATGCAAATGAAAATACCAAAATGTACTTTTAATATAGTTACTTTATAATATTTTAGGTACACACAGTATTTTATTCATTAAAACTTTCTTAGGTATTGAATAAAGCATTAACATTCTATAAGTTTTTCTTATACACTGATATACATCCTAGAAAATGTTTTGTAAATGTTCATTTTTTTTTATAAATTATATTTGGTGAGTTCATTTCATAATCGGTTTGAAAAAGTCAGTAATAAAGTGGCCTAACTGTGTAGACAATATGCTTTTAACGCATATACATCTACAGACATGTCTTACTAATGTCATTAAAACAACAGATGGTAACATATTTTCAATTTCTCCTCAAAGTAATAGTGATTCTTTTTTTTTTTTTTTTGTGTGTGTTTTTCTTAAAGACAAGAGATGGCACCACTTGTTCACCTTGTTATAATTTTACATGTTATGTTATTTCAATTGCTTTTTATATTAAGTTATTTTCAATTTAATACTTAAGTTATTTTCAAATAATAAAAATAATTTTCTAAATATTCTAAATTTTAAAATAAATATTCTAAATTTTATATATAATACACAATAAAAATATTAAAATGACTGAAATTATTATACAGATTCTAAGTGTTTTTTTAAAAAAATTTTGTTGCTCAGTTTTTCTTATAGAATTTTTATTTATTGAGAATTAAACCTTAGTCTTGAATTTCCACATTTGTGAAAACCTGAAAAATACTCTTATAACAATTTGAATAAGAGGTTTTTATACATTCGTAAAGAAGGGTATTTAAAGAAGAGTATGATTGTAATTCTAACATAACTTTTTAAAAATCCTTTTGTATTGCAAATATTCACTATTTCCAAAATATCCAGAGAATACAAAATATTATTTTAAATGAATTTATATTAACTTATTGTAAAAATGTAGTCTAATCTAATCTTAAATTACCAAAAGGGTGATCCATAATCATTCATCATAATAGATTTCAAAAATATTTTTGAATCATAGAAAGTATGGAAATTATAAGGAAATCAATTCTTTTGCAAGTTATAAAATGTTATTTAATACTGAAAGTTAAATAAAAAAGGAGCACAAAAGAATCAAATATGAAAAAAAAAAACATATCTAATAGCACTGTAATGTTGACTATGAGGCAAATTAATTTAGGAATAGAAAGTTTTAAAAAGAAGTTTATCTCAAAATATAATTATTTTTAAGAAAATGAAATTTGAGTGTAATGCAAAACGTTATTTAAACGAATAACCGACAATTAATAATAAATACATTCATGAAGCTGTAAATGTATTTTTTATAAAAAAATGGTTAGTTATATATTTTATAGTTATCAAAACCTTTTTTGAGGATTATAATTTTGTCCGAAATTTTTTTGTAAGACCACTTAAGATATCTGTCGATACACGTAATGTAGCATATGTAATCACATCTAATTATTAAACGGTGTAATGGCTCTATGACTATGTTTATATATATATATATATATATATATATATATATATATATATAACAGTATACTTCCAGGATGGGATAGAGAATGGATACTGTTATAAATAATTTTTCTAAATTTTTCTGGAACAAAAGGTCGTATAATGCCACTTGAGATATGTCACACCAATTTTATGCAATTGAAATGTTCAACCATCTGTGATTTCAATACTGGACCAATTTTTTCTGAGAGCAATATCATCAGACTCTTAATCTCGACCCACAACCTCTTAATCTATTTTGGTTGGTCAGTTAATTTCAGAAAACTTAGGAATTTGTCGGTTTTTGACAAAAAGGTAAACATTAGTGGTTTTGTAACCAACATAAATTGCGAATTGTGTGCCTTCATAAGAATAACGGCGCAATATGCTGCGAGTAATTCTCAATCATAAACACTATAATTTTCTTCGGTAGGTGTAGAAGTTGTAGCCTGGTTGTGAATATGAAAAAAATATTTTAAAAACGCTCTAATAGTTACATCTGATGTTTCTGTCAAGAAGGACAAGTTCGTATGATCTTACGGGTGGGCGAGTAAAGCAGTAATAGCTTGTAGCTCTTACAGATGTTGGATGCTTCAATTATATCAGGTTTCCGTTGAATTAAAATTGTATCGCCTTTTGTTATTGGTTTTAATTAGATCACATAGTGAAGCCTATTTCTCTGTAACCTATCCAAAGAAACAATGGTAAATGTTTATGGTAGATAATTCGCACGAAGTCTTAGGCAATGGAAGTTCAGAAGCCGTCTTAACATTTTCAGGGAAGGAGAAATACCACCCCTAGTAAGCAAATATCCATGAAAAGGTAATTCTGTCTGTCCAAAATTACATTTTTGAGTGATTAAAATTATTTGATATTTGTTAACATTTCAAAAAATCTGCATTAAGTCTTGTAAATACATAGAATTGTTTACAGAAGTGACAAGAATAGCATCTAAGTAAACGTAACGATTAAAACCCGTTAGATGAACCGCCTTCCATATTTCTGTGCCGAATATTAATAAATAGTTGTATTCGAAGAGATTAATTTTTCTTATGTTTTTTATAAAGCGAAAAAAAATATTTTCTAAGACAAAGGATGTAAAATTATATCAAGCAAATAATTATTAAAAAAATCAAATCATGTTTAAGAAATATTCCCACACACTATTTTATTTCATGCTGCATTGTCCCTACTTTATATTTCTAACAATTTTGATTAATTTAAGCTAATTATGTATATCAAGCTCAATTTTGAACATATGTTTCTTTGATATAAATAATTAATCTGTGCATACAATTTTCCCCTCAAAGGTTCATTCAAAGATATATATATATATATATATATTCATTATTCCAATCAAACAAATCTTCTATCTCCGGAATAGAATGTCGAATAAAGTAAAAAATAAAAATATTACAGAGCATAACTTTTCAGAGAAGTACTATTGCTTTGAATTGTGGAATAAATTAGTTAATTCCTGTGCATTAAATCATTCTATTGTTGAAGAATAGAATACTAAACCGAATATATATGATGAAAGAAGATTGTTTCTTTGATAACATTTGCACATATAACTTACTAGCATTGTGATAAAAGTTAATTTACTTATGAATAAGTTCTCTTTTGATTCTAAAAATTGCAGGATAAATTCTGAACCTCAAACTAAAGTTAAATAGCGTCCCATTAAATATAACAGCTTTAGAATTTTTTCTTTTTTATTTTCTTAAAATTGTTTGGTATTCATTTTCAGGAAATGGTAAAGGTAATTATATTAATATAAATATTTTTCTTGACAGGCTCATTTATTTTGTCAACACAAAGTACTTTTCTACATTCAGCTTAAATTTCTATTAATATTACTATATATAACAAATAAAGAAAATATTTATTGAATATGAGCTTTTTAAACTATCTAATTGTATAGAAATATGGAACAATTGTATTAAGTAAATAAAAAATTAAGCTTTGCAAACTCGTATATTTTTTTGACATAATCTATCTTCAAATATTCGATTAAGTCTTGAAATATTTTTTGACAAAACCCGTATATATTTCTGCTTTCATTGTAAAAATGTCACGCATAAAAATAGCAATTGTTGTCATTTTTCTGCATATAAAATATAATGAATCTCTAAGCATTAATTCATTACATTATCAATGATCTTTTCTTATAAAGAAATTCTATTCGATGTATTGTTAGTTGTTTATGAATAACTAAGAAAGATATCGGTGAATAACTCAAATATTCACCAGTAAACAATTAGGAAAAAAAAAATCTAATTTACTTTGATCAGTATTCTTTGATATAAATATTTTTAACATTTAGCTGAGGCAAGTTGGTGTTACCATTGTATTTTTGATGTCATGTTAAATGACATCAAAACAAATTTTCTGTTGATTCTTAGGTAAGTTTTGACTTGTCAATTATTTGCATCTAAATCAAAATTTGATTGATGTCGCAATGAATTATCATAGACATTTTGTGACGATTTATTAACGTGCATGAAATTTGCATCCATCACTCTACAACCAGACACCTATCAACAATCAAAACAATTAAGGGCCTCCAGGAAATCTGCTCTAAAGAAGGCGAACACAGTCTCATAGGGCAAAAAATTTGGTGACGACATTTTGGGATGCAAAGAGAGTTATACTTGAGGATTTCTTTGAAAAAGGAAAGAAGAATGCTAGAGCTAGGACAATACTATAGTGAGTTACCAATTTCTATCCATAAAGTTGGTATTTTTTGAGCCTCAGTCTTTCACTCTCTCTTTATACTCCACGATATATATATCGTGGCACGCATTTTTCCTGCCAAATCGTGGTTTCCAGCCCTGAAGCCACTTAAGATCTGCTATGTAGCGGGGTTGTTGCAAGTAAAATCTGGTAAAGGTCTGAAATTCTTTCATTGGTGCAGAGTGAGAGATTTGAGAGGGAGGGGCCAAGTCAGGTGTCGTCCGTGTCACTTGACCGAGGCTCTAAATTACGAGGTCCGTCACCCAAAGCCCTCGCGATGTTTCTCAGTGCGACGTTAATAAGCAATCACAATCATTTACTTCAGTTACAAGGATCTTAACTACAATTTGTATTACACAGTTTATAGAAATTGTTTTGAGTAAGGCCAAATAACAGCTTTTTACTTACTTTAACTTACTTTAATAAACTTTTATTTCAAATTTGAGCCTTTATTTGAGAGAATTCAATATATTTACATAAAAGCAAATCAAACTTCTGGGCCTTGTTTAATTGTGATCCATCATTTTATATATTAATGCCAAATATCCTTAATTTTCTGAATTTTATTCTGTTTATGATTAGGTAACTGTATGTGTATATAGGAATACTTATATATTTTTTCTTTGGTATGCTTCTGAATTATAAGTACTGAAGTGAAATTGTCTGCTCTTAGTACAAATGTTGTAGATATTCTATTTTCAATCTTACTTTTCACAAATTTAAGCTAGTGTTTCGAATATGTCGTCAAAATATTAATTTATCCTCTTAGACTTCTTTCTGAGGTAAATACGAGATTTGATGTATAGAATGCATAATTATTACTTTACCTTTTTCATTCGCCCTGCTATGCTCAAGATTATTGCTGAAAAATAAGGCTATCTGGTAAATTATAAGATAAGAAAATATACTCGAATTTATATCCTCTCAAGAAGCTTTTGCATTTTAGAAACCCGATCCAGTATCTAATAAGGTACTCCCTCGAGGCGTTTATAGTTCCGTGATTGTATTTATTAACTCCTTTAGATAGAAGGTATACTTACAAGCAGATGCCATATCATGCAGGAATTAAAGAGCTAGGGAAAGTCATAGTTCAGCCGAAAGATCTTCTTCTAAATAATCGCTGGCCGTCGTTCGAATTCCCGTAATCATGTCTTCCCCGGGGAAATTAAGTATCTCACATTATTAAGGTTCTTTCTGGGAAGCCCAATAGAGATTCGAATGTTTTGGAAGTCTGAATTTGATCTCAACGAGCACCTACCTAATCAAGGCTAGAATGTGGAACGTTCTAGTCAAACACATAATGATTGCGAAACGAAAGTGGATGCTACGGATTGGTAAATACTGATTATGCGTCTGTCTGTCTGCATTCAGACAGAATTTGTTTTGTATTTGGATGTATTACTTCAAAGGTACCTTATTACTGCTGTGCGTCCAGAAAATGGATATCTTCTATCTTGTATTTATGATTTTATAATAGTCTGCTTATAAAACATAGAATTAGACTAGTTAGGTTTTCACGGAGGTTTTAAAAAAATCAATTTTTTAATTTGTAAATTTGTATAAATACCGAATCTAAACGAAAAATATCATCAAGTACTAAATTTCGTGGAACAGTTCTTTATGTTCAAGGAAAGAATCCACAGTTAAATCTAAACTTTAAATTTAAATAACGTGATTAATAGATAAAATTATATATATTTTGAAAGAAGATGTTAATAATGAAAGTATATATATATACAGAGAGAGAGAGAGAGAGAGAGAGAGAGAGAAATAATGCAATATGTAATTTTAAGAAAATAAAATTAAAAATATGTTCATTGGACTTTTGATTGGTTTATGTACTAACAAGTATTTTGCTAACAAAGACTTGCAAAATCCATAAAAATATGAGAAAAAGGCCTTCAAAAAGTTTAGTTATTTTAATGTTCTTTGCTGATCGTATAACACTATAGATTTCAGCGTAGGAAGAATTTTGCTTTTAAAATTTCTAGCAGGAACCAACCTTTTAATAATTAAAAATTAAATCAGATAAATATAATTTTATGAACTCATAATTAAAATGGAAAAAATCAAATTAATTTAAAAAATCAAACAGAAGAAAAACCAAAATATGAATTATAAAATTACGAAAGATCTTTAAGTTCTTAAATTTGTGTTATGTTGTTTATTTATTGATATAAAAGTATTTTTCCCTATTAAAAAAGAGGAATTATCCGTTTTAATAATAATTTCAGCATTTTATTTAATTTTACTGTATCCGTCGAGAAAAACAAAAACAAAAAAAATTTTTTTTTAAAAAAGGAACCTGTTTCTATAATTAACTACGCTTTTACTCGAAAAAGGCATTTATCATATTATGTAATTATTAATACATCAGATATAAAGTTTTTGTTAAAAATTAACTTGTTTATATTTACTCGTACGAAATGATTGGTTATTTATTTTTAATAATGATTTAGCGAAATCTTGTGCTAGATTATTTCGATAATTAGTGACGTGCAAAATTAAGCAGCAGTTTTTTTTATTGTTGTTAATATTAACATTTGTTCAGTAATTTTATAGAACACAAAACTAATTTTTTTATCATAATGTGTAATAAAACTTGATGAAAGCAAAGAAGCGTGCAGTAAATTACTACACCATTGAGAGTATTAAAATTTTATTACAAATAAAAATGCAAAAAAATAATGATAACCGTTTTATTTTGTCATCTTCTAATCTTAATCGAATTTCTTAAGTATATTTTGCATTCTTTAAACATTACTTGAAGATAAACTTTGATGTTTAGGTTTCAAGAAACTCAATGTAGTTAATCTTTGAACATAGATATTATATCAGAAAATAGAATATTAAAATACAGCAGAAGAATATTTTCTTACATTTTAATGACTCACTAAACTAAAGAGCCTCCTTGAATATGAATGAAGGCTCATTAGTAAATTCTCATGTTCCAATAAGATCGTCACCAGGGGATTTACGAGACTTATAAGTGACCACTTTTATACTATAAGTCTAAGTTTTCGAAAAATTATAGAATTGCTCTTTCGGATTCTCATCGGATGCTTAAATTGCGAATAAACTGTTCAAACTTAATTTCTGTGTATTTAATTGAATGAAAGTATCTGTTAAATATTTAATGTGTTGTATATTTGTCGTTTGAATAGCGATTTATTTTAGTCAAAATACTGAAGGTTGTAATAAAATGAAGATTTAAGATTTAAAGTTAATAATGTAGGATTTAAAAGGATAAAAAATAAATATTTTACTAATGGGAATAATTTATTAAGAAGATAACATTAATATTATTTACTTGTGCAAAGAAATAGAATTAAAAGTTTTATATTTTACTATACTGTTTTCAATCTTTTATATATACTCAGTATTTTATTCAAAGGCACGTTCCTAAATATTAATATTAGTACTATTAGGCGAGTTCCTAGATATTGCACATAACTAGATTTATTTATTGATAATTTTATTAACATCACACTTAGAAGCAACACGAAAGCAATTAGTGACAAACCTTATACTTTTGATTCTGGACAAGTGACGAGGACGACTTCTGAGCTGGTACTTCCCAATTCAAACTCCCACACGACACGCTCGGTAAATCTTGGAACCTCAACAGATTTAACTTATATTGGCACCATAATATACGTAACTAGAATTCGTGTAAACATTATCGGAAAAAGAGAAAAATATGGCTCTAGATTTGAAATACAAGGACAAGATTAAGAATTGCATTTATAAAGAAATTTTTTGTTTACACGTAATGGAGAACACTCATGTATATAATGAATTTCAGCAACTTACGGAATATATTAATCTTTGTTGTTCATTTAAAACTGAAAGGAGTGAAATTTGAAAGTCTATATAGATTCAATAAATGCAAAAGTGTGCATAAAGTGAAGTGTTTTATGTATTCAAATACTAAATTAAAATCACCAAAATTTTTTTGTGCGCAATCAATTTTAAAAACAGAAATTCTTGACAATTTACTAAATTAGGGAACAAAATCAAATTCAAGCAATAAATGATTATTTTTTTCATAAATGACCAAAGGTCTCCCATGGACGTGGTGTGGAAGTTAGGAGGGGGGTGCCAGCTCAGGTATCATCCTCGTCACTTGACTGAGATTCAAAATTAAGAGATCAGTCGCCAATAGCCCTCGTGTTACTTCTAGTGCTACGTTAATAAAATCTAAATCAAAAATAAAAATTAATCATCTAAAATAATTCATTGTGTTATATTATAATTGAGTGCTTGTTAAGTTTAGAATTTTTTTTGTACCGAATACGTCAACTATATCTAAAACTGCTTGAGATCTTTGATAGTTGAAGTCACATTTGTAGTTGTATTTAGTCGAAATCAATTAATTGATGAAAAAAAATATATATAGGTGAAGCTTTTTTGAAGTTAATCTTTAACTGATATTTGTTAAGTAATGCTTTAATAATTCTCGTGAAAATAAAATAAAATTTCATATCCGAAAAATTTGGAATCTTAGATTCAACAACTTTCAGTTTAAAAAATTATATTTTTCTTCTTTCTGATAAAACTCATAAGATGTCAAATTATTAACTTATAATCAGTAACCGATACTTATTTAAAAACTTATTAACTCAAAACCAATCTTAAATTTTAAGCTATTTCTTCATTAATTATAAAATAATTTTCATGTATGCACCTATGTTTTGATGAATAAAGCATTAATTAATTATTTTTTGAACAATCCAAATGAGGTGATAATTATTGTTGGATTTATGTTATAGAGATAGTAATTTATCGTAAGAAGTTAAATTTATTTTCTTATGTAATTTTCGTGAACGTAATTTATATGTAGTATGTTTAATAGACTGTTGTTATAAGATATGTGTTTATATAAGAAAATGAATTTTATTGCCGATAAACACACACACACACACACACACACTTAGTGCTTATCGAAAAAGACCTCTTGTTGATTTCCTATTCTTTTTAAAAGAAACTATACTAACCATATTACTTAGTTGAAACTGTTAAGAGGAATATTAAATTATTTTAAATATGTATCCTTAAAAAGTGTATTTTATAGTTTTATTTAAAAACGAAAATAGGTTATCAGAACTTCCAATTCAACAGTCGGTCCTTTTCGAATATTCTCAGAGAAAAAGTACGAAAATGCCGTTTATACTCATATCAATAAAATCAATCATAAAAATTTTCTAAAGAAAAATTAATCATTATGAGAGATTATTCAAAAACATTACTTGTATGATGTTATAATGAGTACTTTACATTAAATTCGTATTTCCAAATTTTAAACCCAACCCTAGGAATGATTTAAATGTAAAAACCTCTTTTTCAAGGGTATTTAAAGGAAAAGATAAATATTAGCATTCCATAATCTAATTAAATATGTTTCTAGTATCAAAAAGACTTTTGTTATTTAATGGATTCCTTTAAAAAACGAATACATTTAAATTCAAGGAGCTGGAACTAGTTATGTATATTGTTCCTTTTTCCGAAAAGCTGTTAAATTTCATATAATGTTATCAGACGAAAATTTTTTCTACCCTTTTATGAGACTTTTAAAGGAAGAAAATAGCCTACTTAAAGGAAACTATCTAGATATCGACAGTCATTTTACAAGATATAAAAGGAAATATTTTGCCTTCAAGATATTTGCATAATGCTTTAAATTACTTATAGATGTTTAATTAGAAAGAATCTAAATAGCAATCGGAACATTTAAAACTAAAATATTCTTAACATCTTTTATTGTTTGTACAATGGAGCAAATCAAAAGGAATATTAATCGAATCAGTTCTTTAGATTCAACGACTTAATGTAAAGATGTTCCTTCTTAGGAATGTTTCCGGCCGAATACGTTCTTGGGAATTATATATCAAATAGGAGTATGAATTTCAAAGGACTCGTAAAGCTAATGGAAAAGATCAACACCATTGAGTCTTTTGGGAGTTTAATGAAAGGTATTGCCGAAATATTAAATTATTAAAGCGTTTAATAATTCATGATTGTGTTGAGCAGATAAAGATTTCCGTTTATCGTTTTATTTTAAATCGCGGAATGGACGGAATACATTTTTTATGTAATTTCATTTGCGTTAATTGCAAAATTCTAGTTTGATCTAAAATCTAAAGACTAATTATTTGGAATTTTCTATCAAATTTCTGTTGAACGATTAAGAGAAAGGGAAACATGAATATTTATGACTTTCTCTTCCCGAATTAAATTTTTATGTCATTAATGTTTTTTTTCCATTTGTTTCCAAATTAACAGTAATGTACGAGGTTATAAAAATATTATACTTATTAATAAGTTAATATATAAAAGTGCTTTTTTGTTTCCGAAACATCCCCCCCCAAATGCTAGTTTAAAAATACCGCATTGATAACTTAAGAGATATGATTTTATATCTTTAAAATATTACACTCCGTAAAATAATTCAGTAATCTAAGAATTAGTATCAGTTATCCTGCTTAGTTCGAAACAATGTTGAATACCACAAAATTATATGATAAAAATATTGCAGAAATATTTAAGTTGATTCTCATTCTCTCTATTGTGTATAAATAAATTTATTCATAACATTAACATCAGTATTTAATTCTTAATTTCTGAGTTTGAAACTTCCTATGATGAGTTTTTGTTAAACTGTAAAAAACATTTATAATAAGTTTATATATATATATATATATATATATATATATATAT
>BMAW01056017.1:28672-49918 GCA_019974015.1 Nephila pilipes
TCATATGAATATAATTATATGAATAAATTTTCATTATGTTAATAGCACTGCAATATAGCTTGGGTTATTTCCTACTACAAACACCATGGTATCTATTTTTGATATTACTTAAATTTACAATTTCTTCTAATGGAATGAGACGTTACATATTGGACTAAAGTTAAAAAGTGTAATGAATATTTTGAGGAGATGTGTATATAAGCGACGCAGAATTGAAGTCAGTTGTCTGTAGTTTCTGGATGAAAGAGAATATGATTTTAAAAGGAAAGGAGTATCGGCAACACATCCGTTTTGAATTGAAACCTATTGGAATGAGTTCATATAGGTGGAAGTTGGATTTCCTACTCGAATCCCCGATTTTAGTGAGTAAACTCTCTCTTACTCGAGTGAGGTGGTAATAGAAAATTATTTAAAGCTACATTTCAATCGTGTGCTTTGAATCAAAGTAGACTTGAGAAAGTAACTCTGCATGGATCTTTGAATATTTATAAGTTGATCGTATTCATAAACTGATTTAGTATTTATATGGCATTCACCTTATTTGACTGTGAAATTGTGTACTTGTTTAAATTAACTAAATAATGACTGCAGGACGAAATGATAGGGAAGCGATACAGTATGAATAATCTTACATTATGGATATTAATACATGGATAATCCTCCATTATGTGAATATGTTAATGCTAATACATGGATAATCCTCTCTTATACGAGTATTTGAATATTAATTCATGGATTATCCTTCCTCACGCGAACACTACAATATGAACAACAAAGTTTATGAATACCAATAATTGAATAATTTGAGTGAGTTTGCTCTCTGAGTAACCCAGTACATGTATTATCTCGTTTTCCTTTTTTTTTCTAATAAGGCAATACACAATTATTTTTTTAGATTCTCAATTTAATTTACGCCAATGATTCATGGTTATCTTATAATATTTTACAATACTTAGAATGAAAAGTGAAAGTTAATTATATTCTAGAAAAAACCTATCGTGTAGTGGGGAAGATACACTGTAAATCTTTCAAAACTCCAAGCCATCCCAAACGCGTGGTATTGAAGTTTCGATAGGGAGATTCAAATTCAGGTGTCGTTCTCTTCACTTGACCGAGATTCAAATTACAAGGCTCTTTGGCAATATCTCTTTTATTTATTCTAATTGTGATGCTAAAGCAAACAATAAAAAACAGTGTAGAATTAATTTCCATAATAAATCATTAAAACTGTATATCATGATTATTATTAATATTATTATTTAATTAATATATCTGTTTTTTTATAAGAGAGATCTTATGATTTCATTGTGACTAAACTTATTATTTAAACTCTCTGTAATTATTTGATATCATTTATCAGGTATTTGACCTAAGACAAATGTCAGCACTTGAAAATACGAAGGAAGTGTAGAAATTATACTAACTAAGTTAAATTTAGAATTGGTTTCTTGTTGACATATAACTAAGTTTAAATGATACCAATATAACTTCAACTTGAATGATAGCTCTGTTTCGTCATGTGGACGCAGTAGCCGAGTGGTTAAGGCATTGGATTCGTGGCCGGTGGTTTTCGTTCAGTCGCGGATTCAAGCCTTGGCCGCTAAAGACCCACCGTGAAGACAGGGCTGATGCACGTTAAATATATTGGTGCCAAAGTCCTCCCTGTGGCGTGGTGGGAAAGTTAGGACGGGGATATCAGCACAGGTGTTGTCCTCGTCATTTGACCGAGGTTCAAAATTACGAGGTTCGTTTCCAATAGACCTCGAGTTGCTTCTAGTGCGACATTAATAAAAGCTAAAATAAACTGTTGCGTCGTATATATTTAAGTCAAAATTTAGTTGAAGTGTCTAATCTTCTTTCGAGGGATAAAAATAGTTTCTGTTGTACATATAGTTATAAAAAAATTATGAGAATTCCTTTATATATATATATATATATATATACGTAAACGATTTCTAATACTTTAAATTTGCACAAATTTAGAAGATTGAAGAAAAACATTACATGACCCATCTAGCATTTTACATCTCTAGCTATTCATTCATTCTCATTCAAATATGAATGAATAGAAAATTTTGGCACCTCCGGGCTCAGAGATATGCAACATCTGTTATTTTTTTCAAGCAACAGCTTGAAAAAAATATTTTACGTTAGGCAGTAAAGTTCTTTCCACACTAGAACACATTAAATAATAAATTCCTTATGAATTCTAATTATTGTTGAGGAATTTTTCAAAAATAATTATAACTCAACAATAAATTATTCATGATTTCTAATTATGATTGAATCGTTAGTTATAAATTGAATTTATTAAAAAAATTCTAGTTATAGAAGGCTTAAAATTTCCAATTTAGTAATAAATAATAATTATCTTTTTCCCTTAGATTAAATAACATAACCTTTTAAATTACACATATTAATGAAATTTAAGATCAACATACGGATGAAACTGATACAACAAATTCATTAGTTATAAATATATTATTAATCATGCAAATAATATGTTCTTAATACATATTATAGAAAGGGAAAAATAAATTTCTTTGCTTTAAAATAACACATTTGAGACTCATTTTTTTAGTTTTATTCTATAAAGGCAAAATTAAGTTAAATAATTTTAAATAAGACGATTAATCTTTCAGGAAATGATCACTAAACATTTTAAAAGAGAATATTGCTTGTGCTGCAGGATGGATACTAAATAATGACACAATATAAATATTTACTAACTAGAACTTTAATATCCTATTTGTAAAGTTAAATTTGTGCTTGTTTTATGATTATTCTAGAAAATTACGGGAAAAAAGTAATTCTTTTTATTGAACCCATTTAAATAAGTTAAGAAATTATTGCATTTGTATAAATTAGATTTGCAGACAAAGCAACCATTTCTCTTTTTGAATACAGATAGCACTTTCTTTTTACCTCACTTTCATGAATATTTATTTCTTTTTAGCACAATAACTGGATATAAAAATGAATATTCTTTTCATACTTTTGTATTTACTTTAATACGTAAGATATAAAAATTATTAAATTTGTTTAAAAAATTTTACTTTTCTCTTTTAACAAATCGTTTTCAATGAAAAGGGACTTGTTTGGATTTTCAAAAATAAGTTATATTATTTTACATCTACTGTTCTACATCTGTTGATTCAATATTTTGACTTTAGACTTATATAATTCCTTTGTATTTGGTATGTTATTTTACATGCTCGAGGGTAGTTTAAAAAGTATATGGCTTTGATGATAGATGATTTTGCTTTAGTTTGAATTCTCATTATATGCTACATCTGTTAAACGCCGCTGAAACAAATTTGACACTAACTTACATGTTATGAAAATATGAATAACGCCGCGTCGGATTGTTATCATCAATGAGATTTAAATACATTATAGCATGCCCGAAACCAGCAAAAATGAAAACAATGGATTGTTATAGACGAATTTGCTCTAAAGAATTCAATGATAGTCACACCCACCGGAAGAAATATAAAGACTAATTTTTGGTATTTGTATCCTCACGGACTTTTAAATAAAGGAAGAAAATAATCAGTGGACAATGTTGTAGTGATTTATTTCATTCTCATTTTCAATATGTAACACAAGGTAATTCGAACCCTGCCCTTGTATGTATATATCACTAAGTTAATGTAGTTTTTCTCTGAATAACAAGAAAATATTCTATTTTAATCGAATGGCTTATTAATGATATACTAGAAGCGACATTGAACCGGCTAAGCATCCCATAATTTCGAGTCTTGGAAAATATTCGACTGTCTCAGCTTCCCCATTCACTCCATACTAACTTGAGGAGTTTGGTTCCTACAGATTTAAATGTGCTTCAAATACAACAATCTTTGGACATATGATCTCCAAACTCTCTCTATCCATCGGTTACGAGTACACTACCATATTCTACTAACCAAATTGAGCATGTGGAAATATTGATATATTCTAGTGATGAAAAGTTATTCAAATAAAGTCATTCTACCAAACCAATTTGAGATATAAGAGTTAAGAATTTTTTCTGATAAATTGCGTTTCAAGATGCTGCTTAGAAAAAAAATTCTTTAAGTACATAGAGTGTAAATTATTGAAGATGTATTTTAGAAAAATGAACGTAGTATAATTCTTAATATTTTCCTGTTCTTTTACTTTTGATTTTTCTTGTTTCATTTAAAAGATGGTAAATAACTTATTTTGTAAAAAATTCATATACATACGCTGAAGTCTTATGTGTACTTGTAAAAACAAGTACTATACAGCTCTGAGAATACAACGAATAAATTTTCGTAGAGACGATGAAGATATTTCATTGTCTTAAAATCACTGAAAAAATTCCCTTAAATCTCTCCAGTCTCATAAAAAGTCTTAGTACTTCACTAAAGTATGCATTTTTCTATCATTCTAAAGAAAATGCTTAAAGAAGACAAGGAAAAAATAAATTAATGTAACAAGTAGTTTTTTTCAGCTCTTACATTTAGATAGATAGTTCTTACTTAAATTTTACCTTCAGTTAGGAATTACAGCACTTTGAACTTCTTAAGATGTGTAGTACAGATTTTTAACGCTGGATCATTGCTTTCATTTTTCTGGGCAAGAAAGCCTTTTCATTAATGATATGCTTCATTTTCAGGTACTTAACTTTATAAAATTTGATTTTTTTCCCCAAGATGTGCTTTTTACGACAATTTTTTATGTTATTTCTTAGCCTTTCATTGATTCTTTTGTCTTGAATTTTTTTTATTTTGTATTCTTTTTTTGAATGAATAATAATAATTTTTCAAAAAGACCAAATTCTTCGATAAGTTTTTAACTACCCTAATAATGTGAAAAAAAAAACATTATCTAGTATAAATCAGGCACTTTGAAACTCAAAATACGATTATTTTTAAAAGAAATATAATTTTTTTTTGAATTTAAAGAATAAAAGTTATATTTTTGCGGTTATGCACAAGACATTACAAAATGGTTAAAATAACATAATTATTTCTACTTCAGAATTTCTCTTATCGAAAATAATTAGAAACAATATCTTTAGTCCAAATGTATGAAATTTCAAGTATCATTTTACTGATATTAAAATACAAGCGAAAACAACATTAATTTATTTATATTTTAAACTTAAAGAAGTATCAAACTAAATTATATCTAGCTATACCTTTGCAGACTTTCAAAACTTTCCTAATTTATCATACATTTCCAGTAATTACGCCATAAGTAATTATTTGCTTACATACTATAACTTAAAATATTTTAGTTAGATTCAAACAACCATAATCAGATAAAAAAATTGTATTGTGATCAATTATATTTAAAGAAGCGAAAGTGAATATTAGATTTTCAAACTTAAAGAATATCATGTTTATTTTATGTGAAAATGCATAAAAATTCAATTTGTATTTAGAAAATTAAAATTCATACGAGACTTCTGTATAAGGTTGTTGATAGAATAAAGGATAACATTTGCTTCTATTAATATAAGGCCTTCTTTGAAATAATTATATAAATACTCACACTAACGGAATAATTTTAATTTTCGAATAAAAATATTTTATTATTTACTTTATAAACAGAGCTCGTATTATTTAGTTACCTTGATATTATTAGAAACGTATCTTGAATTTGAACATTTCCATCCGCTTAGATCATGGAGTTATAACCAACTGAAAGAAAAAGAAATCAAATTTGTAAATTTAGGCAATAGTTTCTTAAGTTTCAAACATTTTAAATCACTTATTTTTCTTTTTACATTGCTTTTAGAGTTGAATAACGCCTTTTTTACATGTATATACAATTTTAAATATTATATATATGTCTGTTGTATTTATTTTTCATTCAGATTCTTTTGAAAAAAAAGTTGCTTTATATGTTGTTTTAAAAATCGTAACTGTATGTTTGATCGGAAGCGTTTAGTAACAACATATAAAATACTATTAAGGAAAAAAATAGTTACATAAATTTTGATCACCAAGAATTATAATTACTGTATAAATGTTTATTAATATAGAAATATAATTACTATATAATAATTAGAATTATAATTACTATATAATAATTAGAATTATAATTACTACATAAGAATTAAAATTTATATATAAATGTTTTATGATTTCGCCATTTTTATCCAAATGTAAGGAATTGTGGTTTTTTAAACTATAGAAACATTCAATAATTTTAGGGACCGAAAAAATTAGGCAATTAAGGATTTGTTGTATAGATAATAAATAATTTATTTCATATTTGTATCTAAGTGAAGGCATTAGTTTGATCTTAATTTTTGATTTATATAACATTTGATTAAGTGCATACCGAAAATCAAGTATTTCAAGAAATAATTTAGATTAAAAGAATAGCAGCAAATAAATATATCCTGGAAAATATACTGTGTTAGTTACAAATAAGATACAAAATTCCATAAAACTCATTAAAGTAGAAATTAATGAGTTCCTTTTTCTATTTTAATATTTAGATATTTTATTTCAAAGGTTAGATGAAATTTTTTATAACTATAGAGGACGGGAGAGAGATTTGTGTGAATGGATGATTGTTTGGTTGGTTGTATGAAATTTCTGGCACTGAGTC
Organism: Nephila pilipes; assembly: GCA_019974015.1. NCBI lineage: Eukaryota > Metazoa > Arthropoda > Arachnida > Araneae > Nephilidae > Nephila > Nephila pilipes. The sequence continues at coordinate 35,261 of BMAW01056017.1, forward strand.
CTTTCAAGATATAATGTATCAAACACATGGTGTGTGAATGTATCAAAATACGCAAAAAATGTTTATAATGTTACATATTTCAGATATTTTAATGTATTTAAAGCCCCGAAACGGAAAAGTAGAAAGCTATACAATAAATTTGAATTTGGAATGTTAAATTTCTGAAAGAGATTTAAAAATGAGAAATCTCAGGATTAATACAGATAGAAGTACAAATGACATTTTAGATTTATTCAACAAACCTTATATATATATATATATATATATATATATATATATATATATATATATATATATATATTTGTATTTATGTGTTACGGAATTAATATTGTTTTAATGGATTTTTCACTTAATGAATCAATAATTATACTATACATTAAAGTTTTGGAAACAATAGCTCGCAATTATCATATAGGAAAAAATTAATTTTTAAGCATTCATTTTAAAATAACTTAGTAATTCTACATGTAACTTAGTAATTCTATATAGTAGTATATCAAATAGTTAGATATTGAAAATATGTTTGGTAATTATTGATATAAAGTTGACCAATTATTAAAATAATGTTATTATAAGAGCAATGCTATGATATTTGGGAATCTTACCTGCTATTTAATAAATCCTCAATTATTAGGTATTCAATTAATCACTTTCATGAAATTTCTGTTAATCCTTTATATATACATAGAAAGCGTAAAACTTATATTATGTTAATTAACATAATTTTCACTATAGCAATATTTTTGAATATCTCACCCTCGTGGTGTATAATACTATCTACCGAATTGATTTGAAGTGACTAGTGGTTATCAGTTATTTAAAGCTCTCTTTATATAGATAAATAAATGATAACTCTTCTCTACTCAAATTACTTGCTATCTATATCAGCTGTTAAGCAAAATAATTTTAGTGAAGCTTTTCATATGCATATCCTTTTCCCAGTTTGACATCAAATATTTTAATAGTATGTGAAAGATCTATTGTAAACATATTGAATAAAGAACAATTCTAGAACTCATGAATAATTTTTTTTCTTCTTAAATAGTCTTATATTTATGATCCAAGTAAATATTTTCGTTAATTTTACTACAGATGGCTCGATGAACAGATTCACGTATGCAATAATCTCTTTTAAATAATATAGTGTTAGATAGTGTATTTAAGATGTATTAATATGAAAGGCAGGATTTTATATATTTTAGTAATCTGAATGATTTTGCTCTAAAGAAAGTATTGAGGCTTATTATTTAAGAAATCAATATCATTATCAACTACTGATTTTTCTATATCGATATCTCAAGACCGTAGTAATCGTGATGGGGGGGGACAACTTGTTTTTACGTATTTATTGTACTTCTCAAATAAGAAAATTTAAAGGGTCCATGTATTGATAGAAAAAAACAATATTTTATATTACTAACGTATCAGATGCAGTAAATGGATAATAAAGCAGAACGTATTTTATTAAAATTGTGGTATTTAGAAAAATGCAGACCAGTCTGAGATGTAATTGCTGATGTGACCAAAATGATTCTCGAGCGTTCATTTCCTAAATAGCGCTGTATGTCTAAAAAGGAATGAGAAAAGGATGATAACCAAGCAGCGGTCGTATGACGGCTTAAATAAAGGGTAATGCTTTTATTCTTTTTCTATCAAAAAAAGGACCACTTCGCATCGAATCCTTGGTTCCTGGAGTTACAGTGCATACTTAATGGTACTGTTAAAGGTTAACGAAGCTTAGGAAAGCAATCAAATAAAAATGGTAAACTTTTTCGTGTCATCTTGATGCATGATAACGCTAAGTCCCAGATACCAACTTTACAAAGGAATTATTGCAGTTCATGTTAAAACTTTTGATCTCCCACTCATACAAGATTTGTTCCCATTTGACTGATACATTTTTATTGGGCTCCAAAAAGCAAAACGGAGACAACAGTTTTAAATGGACGATGAAGTCAGTACTCAATTGATTCAAACAGCATCAAAATAACATTGACATTCTGTGATCAGTATCGCAATGAGATAAATGCCTCAGCAATTAAAATTTTTTGTTTTGTTTTTTTAAATAAATTCTGTGTAATACATATATATATATAAATAAAAATAAATAATATTATAAATTTATAAATTTTTCTTTTGACTTTCACATGTTTCGGATAATAGATTATTTTTATATCTCTCGAGAAATGTAGTGAGACAAATATCTGAATGAATAATAAATAATAAAAATATTTATTTAGTTTCTAGTTTTAATTAATAAGTAAAAACATTGGAACGTATTAGTCAGTGACAGTAATATATTCTTTTCTTCATCCAAATTAAGAATCAACATAAAGAAACATAGTTATTTTATATTATTCCTTTGTTTAAATTAGATGAATGTAAGCATTGTATTAATAATTCGTTATTCAGAAAAAAATTTCATTTAAATTTAAAAGTAATGTTAAATTTATTCAAATATTTAAGTATTAGTATTTGTCATATTCATTTAAATTAAATATTAGTATAACAGTTTTAAAAATATTAATGAAATTCTTAAAGTTTATTATAAAACTATTTTTTAATTTGAAACAAATTTGTATTATAAAATTTAAAATTTTAGTTAAATTTATACTTAATAATGCTTACCTGGCTGATAAAAGTACCCCATTAAGAACAACTAATCGTATGTTTAATATGTGATGAATTTGTAAGAACGAATGATCTGTAAAATTATTGCAAAATATCGATACAATATCTTCTTTTAGTTATTCAGCGATCCATTTTCACTATAAAATATCCATTAGAAATCTTTTACATTATTTATGAAAAAGTCATGGGAATTCAAGAAGAGAATGTGTAGTTACATGAATCACTAGGAGTTTTTAGAAATTTTTAATATCTTTGTAAGTTCAGTAAACATGATACATCGTTGCATTCGTATAAAAGAGAAATAAAAAGTTCTATATTCATCTGATTCTGAGTGCTATATAAAGAGTACTTCAAGTTGTGTTGCTTTGAAATTCAAAAACGAAATACGAATAAGTTTGAGTAGTTTTCTAGATTTTAAAACAAAAATATGTTTATCCATTACATCATCATTTAAAATTAACATAAAACTAAAAGTCTTGAAAAAAATTTGTTGTACTAAATTAAAATTAAAATATATTTTGATCACATCAGAATTATTCATAATTGTAAATAACTTTTCCTTAAAATCCTCGCTTTAAGACTTATACATAATATTTAGATTTTTATATATTGACATTATTGATAAAATTACATCAATTATTGTGTAAGAAAATTAAGTGGAATGAGATAAAATTAGTAAATTATAAAACTAAAAATACGCTACTGAAAATAACCTCTTTGCAATTTCACTGTCTTCTTAAAATCAATGAAGTAAGTGAATCATGGTACTGATTGTATATTTAAAGAAATATTTTTTGTTGTTTCGTTAAAGTAATTAAATAACCTTAGAAATTAATGGCAATCAGAAGATATAATTAATCATTAATTATTAATTAAATATTAAGAAAGATATTACAAATTAATAGTTATAATTCTGCCGCATTTTGATGTCATTTAAATAAGTACTTGCACATTGCCAGAATTTATAAAATGTCTACTTGAGATAGAGAAAATGGATATGATGACCACATTTAAAGTATCTAATTAATTGTATTTCATCATAAATTCTATAAATCTTAGTTTCATGTTCGACAAAGGAACTGAGAATCCATAGAGTAGTTTCTTTTTCAGTTCTTAAAGACTGAATATTTTCATATTTCATTTTCGTATCGTTCTATCATCGACGTGTTCATATTAACTCTACCCAAGCGATAAATTTGTTTTTGTAAAAGTACTTATTTGAATCTTTGTTCGAACGTGACCTGTTTGAAACTTTGACGTTCTAATCTGTTTTGCTTCTGTCAGCAATGTCTTCTTTTGCGCAAGTTAAGTCACTCGAAGTTGGACACTCTTATTAATACAGATGTCAGAAAAAAAGAGAATAAGAAACAAGAGGAAAATAAAAAAGGAAATATTGTTTTAAAAGTGGGGAGTAAGTACACGAGCCATTTTCATTTCGCATCCTGCACGTTTTCACGGATGAAAGTTGTGTTGTAGCCTAGCAACCGAAAATCGCTGACATTACATCTCTTGAACGCAATGAGCACCAACTTAGTACCAAAAGTTAGAAGAGCTTCCTGACGAGTTTGATCGTGTGAATAGCTGAATAATTTCTAGAAACAGATTGACGTTATCTGTTACATTAATGAGACATCTCAATACAGATATTGAAATTAAAAATAAATACTGCTTTAAGACGGACGAAAAATTTGACCACCAGTATGTATTTTCATATTTTGTTTATATATTTAAAACACCCTAATGAAGTTTGAATAAACTCATTCTTATTTTATTTTAAACTATTTAAACGAGTTTCTAACTTTCAAAGAGTTTCTGTTGCTTCACATTCACGAATTTTGCTTTACTTGCCCTATGATATGAATACTCTGAATAAACTATTACGATTCAGCCATACCTGATATGAAAATAACTCAGAATAAATTGAGAAAAACAGTATTCAGAAAAATCAAAGCAATTCGAATAATATAAAGATACAGGCTGTATAGAACGGGCAAAGGTAAGCCTCTTTATTCGAGAGGTCCATTTATGATTATGTACATCAATTAGTAAGAAACTCAATATTCATCAACGTTTTCTGCAGTAATTTAGATAAAATTATTTACTAGCAAAAAAAAAAACTTAACATTATAAATACCAACAAAACAGTAAAAAATTAAATCAAAATCAAAACTCATAAGATAAATAGAATTGATCCAAATGTACCACAACCTCTATTTACAATCAATATAATTTGCTATCATTCGTACTTACGATCACAAAATAAATAAATAAATGAGAATGGAAATGTTAAGTAAAGAAAAATAACTACATTGTTAGGGTCAAAAAGATTTCGAAACTGATTCTTAGAGTGAAACTGGGTTTAAATATCAGTCTGTTTGGACACTAATGTCGAATTCTTTACAAACGTGGAACGTATTATAGCGATGCTGTGCACTGTTATTAGGAAATATAGGTAAAAAGAAGAAAAAAACAAACAAACTATGCTCACTATTTTCCTCAAAAACCAAATAAATCTAACCAAGAGCATTAAGTGCTGTTAAAATTTTAAAAAATTATTTTCAGTTGCACTTTTTTCAAAGAAATTATTTTTATCTCATGGATATCGAATTTTTTTCGTGATTAAATATTTTTACATTACGCATTATCAGAAGTTTTTTTTTAGTACGTTCAATAAAGTACATATTAGGAATTTATACATTATTGTGTATTATAATTATTTACACATAGATTTAATTTTTTGTTTTATGTATACAATTTTTATAACGAATTTAAAGGTAAGTAGTGTTGCAAATACCTATCCAGCTTACGATCAGTTTGACAAACGATATATCAGTTGAAAAGGAACTCGATTGTAAATTTTTATGTTTTAAGCATTTGAAAAACAAATGGATTTGAAATTTAAAAAAAAAAATAGAATGAAAAGCTATGTATTTGTACTGAATGATAGAGGGTTGTTTCATTATTTTTTACATTTGAATATTGCTTCTATGTAGCTGTTATTGAAGTATTTCATGGAAATGAAAACGGATATATATTTTTCATACTTGCTTAAAAATTAATTTTGGAAAAATTGTTTGAAAATCTTGTTAATCCTTTTTATTTATTTTTGCTTTAAAAATAGAAACTTTTTTATGAGCAAATGTTACACAACTCTATTTATATTTTCTTGTATATCAATCATGAGAACATATTTGTCAACATAGTTTAATAAAATTAGTAACATAATGGTAAAATTAGTAATAACATAAGAGTCTGAAAATAAGAATTAGGAAATTAAAAAATAAAGTGAGAAATTATAACCAATATTTTCTACAATATATATGAGGGTCTTTCAATAAGTCATTAGAAATTCCAAGAAATGGTGCTCGTAGCATTGAAAATTTTATATTAGCATTTTTAATTGAAAATATAATAAGTTATGAAAATAAAATAAAAATTAATCTATATATACTGGTTATCATGACTTTTGTAATGTTTATTTCATATGAATTTATTTTTTATAACTCTGCAAAGTTTTTTTAATGATTTATATTCTATATATAACATTTAATATTCATGTTTTATCTGTAACTTGAAATTCGCTTCTGAAGTTATACTTCAAATGAAAAACGAAAACTTCAAATTTGAGATAAAGCTCTGTTTAATATTAACTTTATCTTAATTTGATTTTAATAAATGTATTAACAATATAAATTAAATATTGAAAATGTTTTTTTAAGATGTCTACAGATTCTAATAAAACAAGTTTTTACCCTATTATTTCTTATCTTTCTTTTTTGTGTGTTGAATGAAAACTTGAATTAATTTTTTGACATTATGAGGGTCACTCAATGAGTTCTTAGAAATTTCAAAAGATTTTGCTCATTTCATATAAAATGCTATGTTTTTAGTAAATATTAAGACTCACTAGATAGCTGTCTCAGTTACTTGTGTTCGGTATCATAATGCCTTTCACTCTTCCTACTCATAACTTCTTCCTAATAGCTTTTCCGGCCGATGTGACCATCTTCGTCTTTTTTTTGGAAAATATTTACCGGAAGCAACCCAAGGTTTTGATTTTTGCTTAATTTCCAGTGTCTGAAAAGGAAGTCTTACCGAGGGTGACAACTCGACGTGGGAGCAATCAAAATTCGATTTGGCAGCAAATGACTACCGAATAAAAACTAACTTATGAATCAATATCACATTTGTTACAACTCCGTTTAACAGATGCCAGCTTCAATGGTAAGAATAATTTATCTTAATACCATTATCTCTATCTACAAATACAAGACCTTTTTGAACCACCTTTCGAACTATACATTCCTGAATAAAGTGTATAGATACATTTTACTTTTTGCTGATTGATGGCAGGCATCTTTGAAATGCCAAAATCACAAGTGTTCAGTCTTCCTGGAAGATTGAGTTACTGTAAAATTCATCGAAAGATACTAAATAATTTGAAAGGGTTGATAATGAGAAGGGAAAAAAAAGGAAAATATATCCCAAATAACGCTTAAAATGAGTGCCAGGCCCAAAAGATTCTTCAAAACTGAAACTCGTAACATAAACTTAATGTTCTTCCAATTTATAGTTAGTTTATTTTAGTTTGCGTAAGCGATAAATTATTCGATGACAGAATTTTTATTCCGTAAAAGTTCCAAAAAAAAAAAAAAAAATGTTCCGAATCATAAAAGGAAACGAAACAACATACATGCTATGAACGCTTATGTATGTGACTAAAACATATTAAATTCAGTCAAATCAGTTTTTGAAGAATGTCGATTTTAAAACTAATACTTTTTAACTTATAAAATTTGAATACAATATTATGATATCCGTTTTTAATTGCATTTTTCCACCAAAGAGTTATTTTACAACCTTTATATAAGTTTTTTTCTAAGTAACATTTTAATATTACGTTTAAAAATATTATAAATACTTTTTATCCATCCACCCTCCATTTCATTATTTTATGACTCTTCTTGGCAAAGCATACGAATAATGTAGCAATTACTGTTTAAATTGAAATAGGCCACTGGAATTAAAAATACCTTTAATTTTTACGATCTTCTTTAATATCACATTTGGATAATATCTTTCAGATCAGTAAATTTTTTTTATTGAGCCAAAAGGGAAATTTAAGATAACGTTAAGCAAATCGAACTAATATTCAACAATGTAACTAAAGCAAATTAAAATATTCATGTTTAATAAAAAATATATTACATATATTTTTCTTCGATGTATTTAAGCTTATTTATGTTGATACGTTAAAGATGGTGGAGTTTGCGGTATACCATACAGTTAGAACAAAAATGTATAAACTTCTTTTTAGTTTTATAAACTCCTTTTTTCTAGTTCTTATCAATGTATTTGCTTTGGAATAATACTAATTTCTTTTTTTTTGATAAAACTATTAAGCTATTTTTATCTTGTCAATGGATGTAATATTTTAACATTTGGTATTATTATGTAAATATTTCGGAAATAATGTTTGAGACAGAATTTTTTCTGTTGTATTTTTATAGCTGTTTATGTGCCCATATAAGATGGCAAATTAATACCTAAGGAAATAATAAAAATAGCTTTAAAAAGTATTTATGTTAAATATAATCAAGAAAATAGTATACTTTTTTTTAAGGGATAGTCGCTTTATAAACGAGATATATAAGTAATATTTAATTAATTAAACAATCAGCTGTAGTAACATACGTAAATGCTTAATTCCATGATAGCTCAAATTTATTTTCAGTAGCAATAGTTAAATAAATACATTAATTGATTTTCACTAGTATTTATTTGGTGCCTTTCACCAAAACTATGCTATTATAATTCTCTCTAGGCCCTCAAGTTTACAACAAAATATCGAACATCATCTTTTAACATTTTAGCACTCAAATATTAATATTCTGCCCACCACGTTTCAGATATTCACAGATGCTAGCTATAAAATAAACTCCCTGTTTCGGCGGCCCATTCTGAATTTAATTAAACTCTGTAGCGGAGATTTGAAGAATCGAAAGAGGTTATGAAGATTCCCTTGGAGGTGCCAGTTCTGCCTTTAGGTATTATATACAGCGTTGTTTAGCCAGGAGCCAATCGTTACTGGAGTTATTTTTCGTATTAAGAAGGCTTTTGTTAAAAGCTGATGGTATTGGCAGTTTATGACTTGGGATTCCTCAGATAATGAGCTTATTGGTAATGCACATGGTTCATACATCCCAAACAGAATTTTTAAAGTGTATTTATGGGTTTTATTTGAAATACCTAATGTTTAAAGACTTATTAACTTTTAAAATAAATATTTTGGTATTTTTCCTTTTGTAGAGAGCTCTAGTTACTTGATAATATTCATGAATGTCAATGAATGAAATTTTCTTTCTCTCTTTTAAAATTTTAGAGAATAAAAAGACTCGATACCTTATTTCTTAGAATCATTTTTGAGTTTAACGAGTAATTTATCTAAGAGTCTTTAGAATTTTATGGATCTGAAGCTTTTTAAAGTAAAAGGAAATGGTCATTTGAAAATAATGTCAAAATTAATTCAAGTTTTCCTTCTACACTCAAAGGAAAGATAGAAATAATAAAAAAAAAACTTGTTTTAGTAGAAAATGTCGAAATTTTAGAAAACCTCCCGAACATTTAATTTCTACTTTAATACAATCAATAAAAGTGTAAAGTTAATACGAATCAAGGCTTTATTTTAAATTTTTGATTTACAGAGAAAGTATAACTTCTGCAGCAAATTTCAAATTACTGATCGAAAAATTAATTATTCAATATAAAGAGAGTATAATTCATTAAAATAAATTTGTAGTGTTTTATAAAATAAATTCATATGTAATAAATACTGTAAAATGCCATCTTAATTGGTATATATAGATAAATTTTTATTTTATTTTCATTGCTTGTTGGTTTTTTTTAATTAAAATATTAGATTAAAACTTTAAGAACTATAATTGAAGTAAATATTTACATTTAAACAATTATCAACATATTTACAAGCAGTTTAACTGTGAAAAGTATTAATCAGAGGATTATTGACTCTCTATTTTAAAAGTAACGTATTTGAAAATCTCGTTGTATGTAAGCTATTTTATCACGAATAAGAGAAGTTATTTAAATAATGATTAAAAATTTATTATTTATTTTCGATAATTATTTAACAGAAATATTTAATTAAATTAAAAATTTACTAATAAAATTATACAATTTCTTACTATTTAGTATTTATTTTGGATTTGATTTTAATGTATTTGGTTTTTTATAGTAATTTCTATTAGCTAGAATATCAAAATTTAATAATTAAGTTTTTAAAGATTATATAAAATGAATTTAATTAAAACACTATATCTATATCATATTGATGCTTCAACTTCCTTTTAATAAAATTAATTTAGCTTATACTAATTAATAGTCTTCATGTTAACAATATATGCCCTTTTAATCTAAATGTATGTAAGCTATTTTAATTAAATTTCAATTTATAAAATATGTTATTTTTGTGATAAATTTTAATTTATAAATATGCAATCTTACATATATGCTAGCATCTCATTTTTCAAGCAAATGCTTGTGGAAAATTTAAGTGAAGCATTTAGATCAAACTATAACGTCCACACCGTAATGTTTCTGCTTAACATTCATTACATACTTTTACACATACTTTCATTCTAATTTCTTTAAGTTTTTTTTTGTGTTAAATGTATGTATGATTACAAGCATTAATTGTAATTTAAGATTATATTACCAGTACTTATTAATAATAACTGCAGTTTTATTTTTGAATAGTGCATAAAATATTAGTAAATAATAGACCTAGAATGTGTATGTATATATAGGGGCCTATATTCACACATGATTTCGAAATTTCAATCGATCGCATACCATTTGAGTCTTAATTTCGCTTAAAACCTTCGTTCAGAATGATGCAGAACATTAAGAAAAAGTTCAGAGGGACACAATGTCCCTTGAGGCATAGTGAAGAAGTTGTAAAAAGCAGGTTTTAATTGAGGTTTCGTCCTTTGATTTAGGATTTAAATTGCGTGACCAATAGCACTTTTGTAGCTATAAAATACGTTAATTCAAACAAACTGACTAAAAAGTTGTAGTGAAAAGATAACATTTTATAACCATTTGATTCCTTTGTAATAATTGGTATTTTTTGCTTCTCTTAAATTATAAGTATATTATTGCGCAGTATACCTTTTCCTCATTTTTCTTAATTTTCAAATAATTAATTCGGTAGAAATGTATGAACTTTTCTGTATTTCAATTTTATAAATTTAGTATCATCTTTTCCAGAAAAATGAAGAACAAACATTAACAGAAATAAATTTTAATTTATAGAGAGCTTTCGTACATTGAATTCATAAATGTATTAACTAAAATAAACTCTTTTCGCAATCTTATAGGTTTCAATTCCCTCATAGAAACATTAAAAGAAAAACAAATATCAAGTATTAGATATATAGTTGAGAAATGTTGTTAAAGAACTGAGTTTTTAAACATTTCGCTCAGCAATTCCGTTGGGGATTTAATTAATAAAAAATATCTTTTCAAATTAATCGGTGTACTCCAGTGCTGGTAATAAAAGCTTCAAAATGACTAGTTTATTTTCTTAAAATATTCAGAAATTATTTGCTTCTACCATACTTAGGTAATACTCTTAAACATCGTTTTCATTGCTTGTTTCAAATGGAACTTAGTTTTAAGAAGATAATAATGCAGATTTTAATGACCACGAAATGCATTTTCATGTGAAATTCCACATTTACGCATTCCGCTATTTTTCTGAACTATAATAAGTAAGAAAATAACCTAAAATGGGCTCCATTAGTTAAGATAATTTGTTTTGTTTTAAATAGAGGGAAAGTAATAGTTGTAGTTAAGTGCATTTTTACGATTGAAGTTTGAAGCTTGCTTAAAAGAAAAAGAAAAAAAAATTGGGAACTACTAATACATACATTTATTTTTCTTAATCCTTTAAGCGTAATATATATATGTTTTTCTTATTTTTAATTTTACATCTTTCTCAAACTTTTTAATTTTATTACTATGTGAGTTATATTTTCTTTATTCGATTTAAACACTATTCCTACTTTCCAAAAATTTGAGTCGCACTTTAAATGAAAAGGGATTAAAAATTTCACAGTTGTTAAATCTTACAAAATAAATCCTATAATTAAAATAAAAAAAATTCCCACATATTTTATCTTTCAGAGGTTACTTTTATCGAAGTTTAATTCTTTTGATTAAACTAATAAAAATGTCTTCAGGAACATTAATCGTCATGAGTTGCCATTGTTCAAACAATAAAATATAGGCTATATGTAAAATATTTTTGTAATGTTTACACTACTTACCAAGATGTTACCAAGAATTCCTGCGAAACATTAGCATACAAAATTAATGTGTGAAAATATAGCCCTAGACGTTTCTGAAAATCATCAGCAAAAATATGCTCCCGCCTTTCCAAAAAAAAGTATGAAAGGTCGTGTTGGCTCTAATTCTTATGAGCAGCATGTTTTAATTCATAAAGATTATAGATGCAATAAAAACACAATATTTCCACACAATTGTGTGGAAATAATTAAAAAAGATTCTTTAAAGCTCAGGCATAGTAATATATACCCTCTAAATTAGGAAAAGCTGCTCCTTAAAATACAGTTTAACTAACTCTAATTGACTTAAAATGATCTATGCAAACTGTAAGATACATGTAACTTGGAAATTAGAAAAATTTATATAACTGCATTTAATAAACGCTTAACACATGGATCAATAGGTTCCGAGACTAACCCAGAGATGGCGCTCGTAGAAAACCAGTAACCAGGTATTTCTAGAGTACTAACCTTTGCTTGAAACGTGTCAAAATTTTAAGTCGATCGGACCAGAAACAGCTGAGTTATCGAGGTTGGAGTAAAGTCGTTTTGTAGTTTGTTTAAAAAATGGAAAAAAACCGAGTTTCATGTTCTGATAAAACATTGTTTTTTAATGGGTAAAAACACCGTGCAAGCGAAACAATGGATTGAAAAATGTTACCCGGACTCTTGTCCATCAAAAGCAACGATTTGTCGGTGATTTGCCGAGTTTAAACGTGGTCGTACCGACACAAATGACGCGGAACGCTCGGGTAGACCTGTGGAAGCCGTTACACCGGAAAATGTGAGTGAAGTGACAAAAATTATAATGAAAGATCGTAAAGTGAAGCTCCGTGAGATTGCTGAGATGACACAGATATCATATGGAAGTGTATTTATTGAAAAAGGTTTTTTGAAGTGAAGTGAAAAAGGTTTTTTCCAAGTGGGTGCCGCGATTGCTTTCGATGGAACAAAAACAGCAACGAGTCGATGATTCAGAAAGCTGTTTATCCTATTTACTCGCAACAAAAAAGATTTCTTGCGTCGTTACGTGACCATGGATGAAACATGGATACATCACTACACTCCAGAGTCGAAGCGGCAGTGGCGCACAGCTGGCGAAAGCCGTCCGAAGCGTCCGAAAACGCAGCAGTCAGCTGGCAAAGTCATGGCGTCAGTTTTTTGGGATACGCATGGCGTGATTTTCATTGACTACCTCGAAAAAGGTAAATCGATCAACAGTGATTATTATATTTACTTGCTGGTGCGTTTGAAGGAGGAAATCGCAAAAAAACGACCGCACATGCAGAGAAAAGAAATCCTTTTTCACCAAGAAAATGCACCCTGCCACAAGTCGATGAAAACAATGGCAAAATTGAACGAATTGGGCTTTGATCTGCTTCCCCACCCCCCATACTCGCCAGATATAGCCCCCAGTGACTACTGGCTCTTTGCTGATCTTAAAAAAATGCTCCAGGGGGAAAGATTTGGCTCAAATGAGGAGGTCATCGCTGAAACTGAAGCTTATTTCGAAGCGAAAGATAATTTTTTTTATAAACATGGTATTGAAAAATTGGAAAAGCGTTGGAACGATTGTATCACCCTAAAAGGTGATTATGTTGATGAATAAAAAAAAATTTTGCAAAAAAAAATGTTGTTTTCAATGTTAGTCTCGGGACTTATTGATCCATGTGTTATTAAACACGGTTATGAATGTAGAAGTGAGGACTCCTTTCCCCAATCCTCCATTAGAAGCGAACCAATAGAGTTGCTATAGAGATAACCCCCTTCATCCTATTAAAGGGCATCAACCAAGGAGGGTTGGTATTCTATATAAACTCATTTGGAAAGAAGCAGCAAAACATCGCCTTCCCAGCAGAGTGGGCAGGGTAAGAGAGTATTGTGGCCTTCGTTGAACTATTTCTTCGTTGAACTCATCTTACTATAATGCGGTACATTAGAATAATTTCTGCATTTGCAGATATGCAAATTTCAAACGTTCTGCGTGCGCACATGTGGTATTGGTATATATACTCGTGCAGCCATCAGAACACATACAGAAGAAGTAAAGTATTAGTTGCCTTGATGATCCAAGTACTGTCTTTCGTCAACTATTCAATGGGAATACCCTCCTAGACTTGCACATAATTCCTTCTCTACGTTGATGACCAGGTCGTGCTGAGTTTAACCTGGATAAATAGGATACATCTCGAACCAATATATTCTCAAATTTCGCAATGCAATTAACTAGGTTCTATGTGACATTTCTTGGACTCTCGAATCTTGCTTGCACTAATGTCTACTAGATTATTCGACAGTTATTCTTTGTCACTGTGTTCCATATTAGCTTCATAACTTCAATACGAGCTATATCCTATTTGTTATTCAATAGCTATAATTTTTGAAAATATTTGAGCTAACTCTATTTATGATTTTGTTCTGTTGGGATGAGTGATTTCTTAAACACAAAACAATATTTAATGTGATAAATAAATGATATTTTAATTATTAAATTGTTCTGGATCTTCCGCATTTACTGAAATGAGTCAGTTGAAGTGTGGTATATACTTACGCATCTAATTACCTCTTCAACAGGAAAGAACAAAGTTGAGGGGCCGGATGCTAGAGACGACTGACTAAATGAGGAACAAAAAAAAAAAAAAAAAAAAAAAAAAAAAAAAAA
>BMAW01056017.1:50018-80176 GCA_019974015.1 Nephila pilipes
AAAAAAAAAAAAAAAAAAAAAAAAAAAAAAAAGACGTGACTCGCTCAAGATGGTGCTAGTCAGACGTAATTGCTAGATGAGAAATATTAAATATTTCCCTTTTCACATATTCTGTAAAACTAATAGTTATTTAATTTAATTAATTATTCAAAAGTCCTGTCTTCATTTATAGGTGGTAAATAGTCCTCACATATATGAATGATTTATTTATACAATTGTTAACCGCTTCAGATTAGAAGGGAAAGTTCAATGAATTTAGTATGACTGAATGTTTCAAAAATGCCTCAATCAAATATGAAAATATTAAAATTATTATTCTATAAAATTACTTTTATGTTTGAAAAGATTTATGGAGGCTAGCCTAGTTTTACATTTTTAGAAGGAAACAAATTTCCTTTTAGATTCAAAGATAGTATTCCTCTTGAGTCAGTTTCGTAAGCGATCATTATGAAGAAGACTTGCCTATAATACTACACAGAGCTAAGATGATATGTCAAATTTCTGGCAGAAAGATTTATATTCTCGTTGTACTTCTTTTCTGAAATAAATTTACAGTTCTACAATTTAGTTAAATTTTTTGATTTGATTAAAACATAAACCTTGCTTGATTGTATTTTGAGTTTTGCAGGGTTATTGTTGCTATTTCTTATATTTGACCAGATCAGAGGAAAACAGATGCTGGTGTTAATCTTCGTCATATTCAGGTTTCTTTAAGATATGAAAAGTTGTCGCCCCACATGCTACCGATGATAAAGTCTTACGGCTGTCCAAGAATATTAGGCTCCTTAGGACTTCTTCCTGATGCTTTACACTTCGGGGTAAAGTTGAGGCCATTATATGTTGGCAAATGATAATCAAACAATTTCTATAAGTAACATCAGCCTGTTCATTTTCATCAAACCGGACTTGAGTTAATACTCACAGAATATGAATGTCGAGCTGTAGAGAAAAATGTTTCAGAGTCAGGTTCAAAGTAGAAGCACGCGTCTAATCGCTGCCTTCAAACAATTTCTCAAATATTACAAATAGCTACGACTATCTTTTTAAAATACAGATACTTTTGTAATTGATTTCGCGACCAATTGTTCTAAATCCAAATTCATTAGCAATAAGTTCAGATCGAATAGCTGAACACGTATGAATTAGGATGACTTGTTATATACAATGGTCAGTATTGTTTGATTGGTCATTCAATAACGTCTCCTTTAGAAACATCGCATGGGCTATTGATGATAGAACTCGTAATTTATAACTTCTGTCAAGTGACGAATCTGACACCTCAGCTGGAATCGTACTCTTCAAATTCCCATACTATGCCAGCGTAAGGACCTGAATTCTCAGCAAATTTAACGTGCATTAGTCCCATTACACAGCTGGTCTTAAAAGGCATAATGACGTGAAACCATGACTTAACAGAAATAACGCTGGCTACAAAATTAATAATGAGTAACAATGTCATCGATGTAGCGGTTAACCTTTCGATGTAGCGGAGTATTTTTTGTTGTTAGAACATGCTTTTTAATCCTTTTTTCATACTAGTATAGGTTTTTACTTGACTGGATTCAATCTTGACTATAAAAGAGAATACTTCACGCGAATTTCAGAATATTATTTACCAAGCCGTGAATTGTTTTAAGATAATGCTGAACTGTATGGATTTTGAAAAATATACATTATAATAACCGTTACTGCAACTTCATAGCATAACAATAAATGTTAAGTTCCTGATCAGCTAAATTGGGGGGGGAGTTCATAAATTTTATGAATATACTAGGTTAACTTTTACTGATAATGCATCTTAATATTAAAAATCGTATTCATATGTATTTATATTAGATTATATTAAGACATGTGTAACAGTAATACTCTTCTCTATATCTAAGTTACTTAACATGGATTTTAATTAATAAAATCCAAGATAGCCTTATGTTCAAGATGAATGGACCGAGTTTTATTTAATTTTTTTCATTAAAGAAGTCGTGAAAGTAAATGAGAAGATAAGAATGCATTCTTTTCCTTATGAATAATTTTGCAATATTTTTAAGACCATAATTTTCTTGTGTTATTTATTTTGGGTTAACTTATTACAGAGAAAACTTTATTAATTGATTCTTCTTTTCATTGAAGTAAAAATAACATAGTAAAAAGCGATAAAGTCTTTCTAGATTAAAATTTTAATGTTATTGAGAAAAAAATTAAATTTTGAATGGTTATAGATTAAATACATTAAAAAACTCATTTTGTTCCAAAGTTTTATTTAAAAATGAAGTAACTGCTTATTTTAATCTTAAATGTATGTGACTAAACACGGTATTTCAATATTGATCACAAAATTTAATTTATTGGACATCAAAACAAATATTTTAGCTTTAAATTTTTGTAAATATCTATGCATATAATAAAAATTCTTTAAAAGCAATTTAAAAAATTACAATAAAGTTCGACATTTTTAATAAAGGTTTTTTAAAATAATCTAATACATTTCAAACTTTTTACTGTATAATCTAGCAATGATATATTCGATGTAATATTCTATACCATTCGGTTTTATATTATAGTCATACCAAAATGATCTAAATCAACTTTAACATTTACTTTGAGGCTCATTCATTTGTGATATATGACATAAGAAAATAAAGTTTTTTTAAAAAATGTTTCAACTATTTTATAGATAAAGTTTTTCATGTTATGAGTTTTGTATATTTTATTTTGAGGCCCTTTGTTGAATCACATAAATGGTTATGAAATAACTAAAATAACTTTATTAGAATGTCTTTTAAACATGAAATAAATAATTTCCTTTATAATACATAAACTATTTATTTTGAAAATTTTAAACTATCTGTCTAAAGGGAATGACTATAATCATTATGATTATAGTTGAATCTATTGGGAAATTAAAATAACTAAATTAATTTCTCCTGTCGGAAAGGAAACTGTCTTTTAGAATTAAGAAAATCATAAGTAAGCTCTGCTATGAATTAAATAATTTGTTGTAACTAAATAATTCTTAGAATAATTCATGTTAACTATTGTTTTTTTTTATTTTAAAAAAAACTTTGCCAAAAGATCGAATTACACTTTTAAATGAACTACAAATTAATAAATATTAGAACAATTTTAGTTAGCATCGACTCATGTCATTTAGTTAGCATCCACTCATGTCATTATTAATATGATTATTAAGAGAACTATTAAAACACCATTAAGGAAAACTTTAAGTAAGAATATAATATTTTACTTAATATTATTACAGACATTTAAGTAAGGATATAATAAACGAATTCTATCCTTGAAATATATGCCTAAACACGGTAAGTAATCACTTATTTTAATCTTCAGATGCTACTGGAAACCAGTTAAAAATCCACCAAAATATCATATCCATCAAATTAATTCTACAGGCGTCTTCCATTTCCTTTTATCTTCCACTACAGTATCGGATCCTAAGAGCAAACATTTAGAAAACTTTTGAAGAAACGTTTACCACACTAACGACATTTTAGAATACTGAGACCGCAAACAGTTAATCGGAATCATCTTCAATAAGAGAGCAGTAAAATAATCTATCCCACCTTCTCTCTGTGTGCCTTAAAACGCTATTTCTAACTTTTTTTCATGAGAGAATGGGGAAGGAGAAAAAAAGGACACGGCGAATGAAAATTAAACTCCAAAGAGAGAAAGAGCTTTTTTATTAAGGCGATGTGAATATTCTTTTTCCTCTGGAGTAACGTTAATGCACTATACTGCTTAGGCTTAAGGGTCGAAAAATGTGCCAGAGCCCATAGGGTGCACTTATTTGGCCGCGGAATTTAACGACTTTTCTAGGAGAGAATCAACTCGTTAAGTGAGAAATGAAGAAAGTGGTTAAGGGGGTGATATCCGTCGCGAGCAATGGATTTTGTTTAGGTACGATTCATTTGGGGCAATTTATTCCCTACACTTTAGTTGTTAGAAGGGTTATAAAGAGCTTGCTTGTTGAAATGCTCAACTCGAAAAGGATAGCTAAATGGGGTCAACGTGATGTAGAACTTCATAGAAAGATACAAAATTCTGCAAGTGGAATTATTATTATGGTTGCTATATTACTCCATTTTAGCAAAAAACTGAAATTAGAATGGCTTATAATTAGAACTTTCATTGCTAAATTAATATGAGAAAAAGAAATGGTAAGTTAAACCATGCACGAGATAAATAATTAAATGTTTTTCATCAATAATAATGAATTGAATTAAAGATTTGTTATTGTTTTTTTATACAGTCTTCAACATTTTATACTTTTAAGAGGAAATAATTAAGGTAGAGAATAACATTTATTGTTTAAGTAACATAACATAAAGAAATGATTAAATAAAACTATCTGCTCTAGAGATAAATGAAATAAATTTTATTCATTAATGAATTGAATAAAGATTTATTATTTTAAATGTAATTTTCAGAATCTTATAATTTTTAAAAGAATTTTAGAAAGAATAACATTCATTCCAAAAATGAATAGTATTTATGTTATTTCTAAATTTGGATCTCATATAATATAAAACAATAACTTATTATATTACTGATGAAAAATGTTATAGTATTTATGAATTGATATTTGTTTCATACTTATTATAAAACGCATTCGAAGCATACATTTATTTCCCAAAAATTAAAAAAAAAAAATAAATAAATCTCAAATACATTTGGGAAGAATTTTTGAAACTATATTTTTTGTCTTAAAAGTAAATGGTATATTTCTCTCTCAATATCATGTTTACACTTCACATTCATGACGAATAATATAAAATTAATTGTATGAGAATTAGATCAATCGGAACCTTATTAGTTAGAGATATAAATCAGAACATTATTATTTAGAGACATAAATTCGTAACATATACGTTTTAGCTGGGATTTTATGTGTTTTGCTCCATTTACCTAATTGTAGTCACGCCATATGACAGATTCTTTTTACTTTAGATTTTATGTCTTTTGCCTCATTTAACTGACCGGAACTATTTCCTTTAGGGAATTCGTAAATCTTTTAGAATTTATTTACCCTGTGAGTGATTTCGTTGTATTATACTTTGGCATACAAAGCTCTAATGTAGTTAAAAATGAATATGTAGCAGAAATCTGAAAAAAAAAAAATCCACTTAAATTTTACATCTACTAGAGAAAGTTCTTCCTAGACTTTATTTGTGTGAAATTTCGTTTAATATGGAGCATTTGTAAAATGACTGCAGATTTTAGAAACAAATATTTGCGCTAGTTCTAGGGGAATATATTTTGAAAGATTTAAAATGGTATACTATAATTTTCTGATTATTTGCGTTAGGAAGAGTTAGTTAATTTAGGACCTAACTTCTATATTATTTAATTTTTTTTATTCTTCTGAAAACCACAGAAACTGTTTTAGTTAACTTCAAAGAAAAATATTGTTTTAAAAATTACTTTAAAAATAAAAAATACATAAGTATGTTCAAGGATAATTTAAAATAGAATTCAGAAAGTATTAAATAAAAAATGAATATCTATCTAAATGTAAAGCGCAAAATATTCATCGGATTATTTTATTGCATTGATATCATATTAGTCTCTTCCAATTCAGTGTTTAGTATTAGTATCTTAGATACCCACAAATATTTTTTTGTAATTGTTAGATAAGTGACTCATTATAATGAATTATTTTAGGAAAAAATTCCTTTTTTTTTTACTTTATAGAGTATATTGAGGTCCACAACCAATACTTCTGATCATGAGTGTCGTTAAAATTTTTTAATCACTTTACAATTAATTGATTCATTTTAACTTACATAAAATTTATACATATATAAAAAACTATTTAAAATAATTAAGTATATCGATTAATATTACCCACTCCATCCTATTCTTAAGCGATTTAAAATATTTCTTACAGGTTATCCCATTTAGAATACAATGAATCAATGAGCAATGCAAGTACAAAACATGAAGTCAAAACTAATGATGTACAAAATGGCATGTACAAAATTCTTGAAGTCAAAACTAATTCTAAGACTTCAATTTGAAAAAAAAGAAAGAACACCCCCCATATATATATATATATATATATATATTCCAAAGGTAAGGGAAGCTATGTCCATTCCTGAAATTTTACAAAAGAGCAGATATTTAACCCTAGACTGTTACAAAATCGTCTCGAAGACAAAGCCAATTAATGAACTAAAATTGCCTCCCCCCCAAACAGAAAATGGAACGTGTGACTCAGTACATTCATGTGACCTTGGCTACTGGAGATAAGGATATTTGTTGTTCTTAAAATATTACCGCTTGCAGATTTTACAGAGGAATATTGGCGTGACATAGGAATGGATAGCCGTAACGTTTGCATTTCTGAATCGGACTTCTTTTTTTTTCTCCGTGCATGTGAAGATGTGAAAGCGTTTTCGCGGAGAACATTCATGGGGTAGATCTGAGTTTATCCGTTTATCCGTGATCTATTAAAATAGCTAAGTGATGAAGAAAATTATATTTCTGAAGAGGAATCAGAAAATGAAGATTATGTTGAAAATCAAAATTTTTTAATTTATAGATATTGATTAGGATGAAAATGATGAACAATTTCTTGAGAGTACTGATGAAGGAATTACAATACTTGCAAAACAAACCCAGGAAGATTAAAATAAAAATGTAAAACCTGAGGCTAATACAAAAGTATCTAATAAAAGGGATTGAGTTGAAAAAATCCCGAAATTTTTTGATTCCTGTGACAAATCTATAATATTTCCCGGAAAAATTCAGTTCTCTGGTAAAGATTAATCCAAGCATATCTATTTCTAAATTAAAAGTTAAGAAAGAAACCAGAAATGATAGAATTTTATAACACAACAAAAGGGGCCGTGGACGCATTAGATCAGTAATAGAAAAACGCGTCGTAGTTGTTAGTCAGGTAGTAAAAAAAACACGTCGGTGGCTTCCTTGTGTATTTTACTAGATGATTAATATCAGTTTTGTTAGTGTACTTGTTCTACATGTACATAATTTGGGTCGAAAATCCAAAATAGTTTTATCAAAGAAAACTTTAGCTATAAAATTAAGTGAAGATCTTGTACCTTTGATGAAGAAATACCTGAATATACAAACGTTTTCTCGATCAACAAGGATAATTATATGTGAAGTTTTAAATCTGGAAAAGGATATTCAACCTGCTGAACAATCTCAATGTTAAAAAAGGAAAATTTGTGCATTTTGCCCATACAAGTTGAGCAGAATGATACGCAAATTTTCTGATCTAGAGCTATGTGCGGTGAACATCACGTAGACATGAATAAAGAATATTTTGAAAATAAATAAATAATTGATAATCAATTATTTAAAGATCCAGAATTATTAAATCATCTGCAGTAATATATTTTTTTTTTTTATATTTTCTCAATTTTTAAGTTATGTTTTTGTTGGCCGAAGTTCACTTAGTCTAGGAGACTAAAGGGTATCGTTCCCGTAAGTTTATTAAAGGGTAGCATTCTAGGTTAAGAATTTTTTGTATTTCTCTTATTTACAGCAGCTGGGTTGTTTATGAATATTTTTAAACATGCCCTCATACATTTTATTCTTTGGACTTCTAACTTTAAAACTGTAGCATTGTGACAGTTGTCCGTTGCGAATTGGCTCTTGGCCATAATTTAATTTAATATATTAAACTTTAAGAGACAAGAAAATAATTTAAGAATTTTCGAGACTAAACGAGCGAAATTATTTAATATCAATGCCTGGTATCCTAAAGGCTCTATCCGGCTTCCAGTTCTAGTTCTAATTGTAATTGAAAATAAGTTCTCTTACAGAGGTATCTGATCTAATCGTCTGACAGTCTTTGATTATGATCACGTCCGGTTCTTAGGATCGTCACAGTTCTCTAGTCAATAGTTTTTACTTACTCAGGATACTAGAAATCCACTTCAATCTATATCTCTTATCAATTTCCCCTTACTTATAAATCATTACATCTGAATCACTTAACTTTATTTCGACCAGCATCTAATTAACATAATCACTTTTCATAGTGGATGAAAAGAAATTGCTATTTTATGCAATCAAACTCATTAAGACACCCCAGTGTTAGAGAAGAGAAAATCAAGAATAGTCCAAAGTCGCAGTACTTTTAAGCATTATTACTTTTTAAACTTTACTTGTTATTTAAAAAACGGATTTACTGCCTTTTACTTCCGGTAAACAGATATGCATTGTAATATAATTTTTCCGTTCTCTCTCTGATAACTTATTTGTGTATGTAATAGAATTATTAGTTTGATTGATTATTTGTTGAGTGTTTTGAGTAATATTTACTGAAGTACTATGTGTATTTTATGAACTAATATCTTGGAAATTTTAAATTAATGCAATTTAACAGATGATTAAATTTAAAAAAAAAAAAGGTTTCTTAGATGTAAGATTATTTAAAATTTAATTTAAAATTACAATTTTGGACACCTGATCAATGTGGATCACAAACAAAGATTCTACCATTATCTTAAATTTCAATTCTAAAATTTGTTTTGCTTTTTGAAAGATCAATACACATTATTTTGTGTTACTACTTTCTAACAACTCAATATATTATAGAAGTTAATAATTTGCATGATAAAATAAATTTAATTCTGAAACATACATGAAGTTTTTTTCATACTTTACTTTAAGAAAATATTGTTTTTAAATTCATTAGCTTCTGTTTTAACAAATATTTTGTTATAATATTTTTTGCAATAACATATTTCATAAGTAATTTTTTTCTGTATATGTTTTATTTGCATGCCGTATAGTTTCTGTTACTTTTTCTGAAAATAATTAAGAATTTAATGGCACTTTTTCCTGATGAATATGAAAATTTTTCTTTGCAGAAATTGGTCTTTCACAATGAATGTAATTCTTACCTCATATGATTACTTTTTGTAATTGGGTTTTAATAAAGCAAGATGAATTTCATAACATTAAGAGTATCATCAAAAAAAATAATTATTAAAATTATTTCTGTCTGTCTGTAGCCATTTTGTGAGTGCCTGTCTACCTACATATCTATATAGATAGTATATATATATATATATATATATATATATATATATAACTTGCGAGAGAAGGTTAAAAACTACAACTGTTTTGAAGATAGATTGATAAGAATATTCGGAGTAACCATTATATGTTGTCTTCTGTTAGACGGCGCTAAGATAAATGTGACCATAAGACAAAGGTTATTTTGGGTTTGGTAGCCATTTTGTGAGTGAGATAATTAGATCTTTAATTCAAGCATATTCATGCCTTTATGTCAAAAGTTAAACATTTCTGTAAATTAATTATTTTCTTTCTTGATTTTTATCATTTGCTTGCTTGATTTTTGCTTACTTGCTTAACTATATCATATTATTTTAACTTTTCTCTCTTGGTTTCCTGATATATATTTTTGTGTGTGTATAAATGTGTGCGTAAGTACACACACACACACACACACACACACACACACACATGCACACGTAAGTGCGGCGAGCGTACACACACACACAGTGAGAGAGAGAGAGAGAGAGAGAGAGACAGACTGATTTAGAGTTAAATAAAATCAAGTCTATATGAAGCTCAATTTCAACTGCTGTTTTTTATTTTATTTTTGTTGAGAGTTAGGGGCCATAGCCTTATAGCTGGAGATACAGCTCTGCCATTTCAAAAGAACAGAAGGTGTAGAAGAGCTTGAATTTTACTTTGTATACATTTCCTGGATATCACCAGCGAAGCGCCGTCTTTCACAACCGAAGCGAAATGAGGCAGGATTTTTTCTTGCGTTTCTTTATATGCAAGAGATTTTCCCTTTTAGACCAAGTGGTATAAGTGTAGGGATTATTAAGGACTTTAGCTGTTGATAGAAAGTCTAGTAAGGATTATCCCTACAGTTCTGATTTGTGGGAACATTGCAGGTTTTAAGAGCATGCGATTGTAAAAATTAAATTTAAAAAAATGGAATCAGGAAATAAGAATGAACGCTTTACTTTTAAGTGAGTGGATGAGAAAAAATATAGAAATTTAACTATTTTTCTGTGAAACTATTACAAATTAAAGTTAAATCATTACAATGGTATAACCAATTTTACATACCCCATGCTCTTGTAGAATATATTACTTTCCGAGAATAAAAGAGAAGAGATGATTTAGTAATTAAGATGTATTATAAACAGACTTTTTTATATTTGCTAGAAAAATTACTAAAATTATTTTTCAAGATATTGGTAAGCAAACATCTTAAGGTTTTAAATAAAATCAAGTTAAAAATTATTATCAGTCAATGAAAAAAGTACTTTGTTACTAATGGATAATGAATAAAGTATTAAAAACAAAATGAAATATTACACGCGCCTCTTTCTATTGGAATAGTTTAAGATAACTGTAAAAGTTCGTTACTATTAATAGTATATTGGTTATCAGTAAAAAAAAGGTCATGAAGGATGAAACATTTCGAAAATAAATATACTTAAAAGAATAGGATGTCACGAAGTAAGTCAAGTAAAAAAAATATATTGATTAGCTATTAATTTTATGAAAAGTACTGTATTGTTATTTAAAACTTTTATAAAAGATTGAAAAATGACTGTTTGGTGCATAGGTTTTTCAGCATCTGCTATGTTGCATACTTTATATGTTATAATAAACATACATTACGAGACAAAAGAGTCTTGGCAATATATTTATCTCAATTAATAATAAGTAGGTGTTACAAAAATGGGAAATATATTTTATTCGTTAGTATCTGAGAATATCACTGCTCTATCATTTTAAAATGCACTATCATTTTTTTCCCACAGGACTTTTAGTATTTTTTATTTCTACATTTTATTTTTTGGTTTACAGTAGGTCTACAAATAAAAGAAAGTTGTTTAATATCTACAACAATTCAATATTTTCTGTACAGATTATTTGCTTTAAATAAATATTTAAAAAAATAAAAGCATATATTAAAAACATTTTTTTATAATTAAATAATACTGAGCAGAAACAAAGCAAATGAAAAGCATTTTTTTTTCATCTTCTAATTTAATAGATCTTGGACTTCAATCAAAATTATCTAATTGAATGAAAATGTTTAGTAAAATATGCATGAGATTATCGTAAATATTATAACTCAAAACTAGTCGAGATACCTGGATAAAATTTACTTAACGTATTAATTTATTCTGATGTACAAAATATTGTAAATTACAGCCATTAGCATGATTTGTGTAGTATACAAAAACCGTAGATTAAAATAAGCCGCGTTATCCTAAATGTTTAGTTATTGTTTCAGAGTATCGTAAGGTTTTTATTATTACTGACTGCAATCGAGCTAAAAACTTAATTTTTATTTATTATTCTTAAGACTTCACTACATAGTCACTATCCAGATTTCTCTTAGGGTTTCTTGACCTAAGAAGAAGGTTCGAAGGGTCTTTGTAGAACTCAGCAGATTTATTTGAACTATATCTTCTCCATAATACGAGTTGCTTCAATCTACGACTTCCTGACACTTAACAAATCAGCATTAATAGCTTTAATTTACATAATTATGCTCATGGAGATAAATTAATATGATAATAAATTTTATCTAATTATCTATGTTATTTAATTGCATAATAATCAGAATTTTATGATACTCCTTCGTATGTACTTTGCAAAAAATATATATACACTGTATGTGTACTAAATGCTTCTTTTTCGTTTAATTTATATAAAATAAGAATATACATACAAATTTAGAAACATACGTATAATATATATTATACATGAAGTCTACAAATAAATATAAATATATATAACATATTCGATTCAAATTCTTAACATAAACATTTAACTTTGCGTACTATACAAAGTTTAAACATAGACTTTCATGTAATCTACACTATTCAAAGTCAATACATAAACATGCTTTCTTTACACCTTTCCACTTATAAATTACACTGCATGAAATGAAAAGAAACAAACTATATTCTAACTCATTTAAAGGAACTGAATAGCTATGACCCTAAAATAACTTAAGTAACAACTAACATAATACTGAGCAATAATTTTAAAATGTAAAGTAAATAAAATAATAATTTCTTATATTTTTATTCTAAATATAAACATTTTATGTAACTTTTCTTTTTCTTTTTTCTTTTGAGTTGCGTATAATAAACATTGTAATAAAAATAATTTCGTAATTTTACTTGATTATTTGTTTTACAATTTTTACATTAAAAAACAGAAAATAAAAAAAAATATTTTTATACAGCTATTTTGTAATAAATTATTATATTAATCAAAACTTTTATCATTTAATTTATTTATATCAAGTTCCGAATATAAACAATCAATAAATATAAATATGAATTTATTTCTTCTACAAATAAAATGATCATTACTCTTACTGATCATGAATACAAAATAAAAAAAAAAAAATTGAATCTTATATTATTAATAAATCAAGAAAATATAATTTTTGGCACACATGCATCATCTCTAAATTACAATCTTTGAAACAATTTTATTATTTAAACTTAGAATACACAACACAACTTACACATTAACGTTACCTCAAAAATTAACTTTTCGATCATAAAAGCTCTTTTGCCTAAACTGCTTCCTAATCACCTTGCTGCAAGTCAGCCAAGTTAACCGATTGAATTTTAATGACGCCCCCCTTGTTTGATGACAGAGCACCGCATACATTCCACAGAATCTCAAGGGAATGCAACACTGCCTTGGGGTAAATTATGCTCCTAATCATTTAATTCGATAAGTTGGGTTCTGGCGACATCAGCATTAAAACGGCACCGTCTTTTCATAACGCCCGCGGAACAAGGGGTAAAACTGCATATTAAAAAGCAGATATCAATTAGCGAACGTCTTCCTCATCTTAGATTCAGGGGGTTTGCCCGCAGGATACGATAAGTTTTAAAAACGAAATCATGCTCATGTAGTCTAAAACTGATTAGCGTGAAAAGTGCATGATCAATTTGTGGTAGGAAGTTTAGATGAAGGTAGTTGGGGGTGATTTTATTAGTTGTTCGCTTAAAAGGAAATTACGTTATTAATTTGTTATTGTTCAATGATACAGTTTTGCATTTAATAAAATGAAATTAGTATTTTGAAATGGAGTAGTATTTTACAATTATGGGCTAAAATTACTTTGTTTATATGCTGGAGATGTGATTTAGCTTCGAAATGGTTTTTATAAGAACTTGTACTTAGTTATATTTTGCAGAAAAAGGTAATAAAATTTTGTAAAGAAATTTAAGGAATTTGAAATAATTTTTAAGAGCAAGAAATTCAAAAAAATCTGATAAATTTAAAATTCATTTTTATTTACATAAATCTCAGAAACCTTTATTCTTATTTTAATTTTATGACTATTTAGCCAGACGCACGACAATATACTGCTTGAGTGTGTGTGGTTGGACTTAAAAATAAATTCATTAACTATAACTATTATAATATAATATGCTTCTTGTTTCTAATAAAGCTAATAATAAAAAAAAAAAAAAAAAAAAAAAAAAAAAAAAAAAAAAAAAAAAAAATCGAATGTTACTAAAGAATTCGTTTACACTTTAAATAATGAATTTGAAAACTATTTCAAAATTAAAAGATTAAATACTGTCTTTATTTCATGCATTAGAAACTTTCTTTTTGTTAACAAAAATCACCTTTAAAAATGAAGTAGTAAAATATTTTGATTCAATTTCACAAGAGTTATAGCTGATTGTAACTTCTTGGTAAATGAATAAGTTTTGTTAAAGTATCACGATTTTAGCTTTCTATTCTCAGTGCTAGATATTAAGTTGAGAAATGCTGAAATTTGTAATAACTAGTATCTTACTAAAGACGAAGCTAAGTTTGATTTTGAGAAAGATAAATATTATTATTAATTTCTTCCTAAAATTCATATATTAGATTTAAAATTTAAGTAGATTCTTGACATTTAAATATTTGACTTTCATACTGGATTTTGTCGAATGGTTGACAGTATTAACTGTCATGCATTCTACTAAATTTCCTATTCATAATTTTGATATAAATTGGAAATATATTGGTAAGAAGGAAAGGGGGAAACAGAAAAAAGGCTGATAAGCAAAAAACTTTTAAATGTAAATAAAAATAAGGATAATTTCTTTCAAACAACGCATAGACAGAAAGTATTTCTAATATGGCATATTTTTCTGCATTGAATTATCATATCTATGTTTTTAAGCATCGCTTAAAAGGTAAAGATGCTTACTGCTATTTCTACAACAAAAGTTGTAGTTTGGCAACATAAAACCCTAATGATTTTCTTTATTTTCCGAAAAATGGTATTATAAGCTAATATTTTACTTTGAAATGTGAATAAGAAATGGATTGTATTCTGGAAGACAAGGAATTATGCAGATTCTATGTTATTTCAATAAAATAAATCATTGTTCGTTTCATTTTGCTTCAAAGAATTACAGTACTAAAATTATAAGAAAATTTGCATGCATAAGCCGCAAGCAAACAACGTTTTGATTCAGCTAAAGTTTTGTGCATATTTAGAAACTTGCAAATATATTCCACCTGAAAACTGTAATATATTTAATTTTATTAGGATTTGTATGTTTTCAAGTAAATTTAAATAATATTGAAGTATTTAAATTCTTGCAGTAATTTATTTGAATAGTTATACATAACTGATGCGTCAAAAAGATAGTTTTTAATTGAAGATCATTGTTAGAATCATTCTAATGTTCTGATCAATTTATGATTCTATTATTATATTCGTATAATTATAAATAATATATCTGAGTGTCATTATTAATATTGTTAGAATGTTACAGAACGAATATTTATAGAGATGAACAGATTACTTTAATGTGGGTTAATCAAGGCCTTTTTTTCTATTCATTTTTGCAACAAATATATGATTTCTATATTTTTTTTAAATATAATCTTGTAAAATTTCACTTTTGTGATATAATGCATTTTATTGCCATCATACTTGTATATTAATTAATAATATTTAAATCAACAAAAGAATATTTTTCTTACCAAAATTGAAGAAGAAAAAAGACATTTTTAACATAAAAAAAATTCCGTACATTTCTATTTTTTTTTAAATAGAATTCTTTGTCACTTGACCGAGGCTCAAAATTACAAGGTAATACCAATTACCAATAGCCCTCGTGTTGCTTCTAGTGGGAAGTTAATAAAACCAAAACCAATAAAAAGAATTCTAATAATTGCTACAAATCCTACAAACTTTAATTTGTTCTTTTAAAATATTTGATATTTTTGTAGATAGAATAGTATAATTGAACTCATACGTATACTTAAAGGTATGGTAATCTTTTTGTAAGAAGTAGAAAAGTTTACAAAGAAATGGTTAGAAAGAAAAAAAATATTTAACCTATTATTGTACTAAGTATTTTCATTCCTTTTACTTAAATAATTGATATCTAAATAATGGAAGGGGGGTAAGTGAAAAAAAAAATAAAAGAAAAATGCTCTTAAGGTCATGGTGAAGAGTCAGAAAAATAAATCCACATTTTCTGAGCTTAAAAAATCAGTTTTTAAAGTGTATTATTTTAATTAACTCTAATCAAAATGTATTACAACTAATAATGGGTTCTCGATCTCGGAAAATCTTTCCAAAAGAATTCTGCTTTATTTGAAGCTACCGTAAAATATTAACTAATTAAATTTTTTCGCAAAGTTTCCCAATATGAAGTGAAACAAATACAACGACCATCCTTCATAAAACCTTCTTATTACTGGTGCAAGCAGGGAAATTCACGAGAAACCAAATCCCCCGAATGAAGCTCAGTCACTTCATTTTAATTAGACTTTTTTGACAAGAAATGACGGATAATTATTGATGTTTTACATGATTAGATAGCTCGTTCGATAAAATTAATTACTGATACTAACTTTTCTGTGTTTACCCTTAGACTTAACGGATTAGAGTATGGGTTATAGGTTATAAAAAAGTAAAAAAAAGAGGAACTTTAGAACGATTGATTCTTTTGAAGTGATGTGATGTGCAAGTTATGTCGATACATTTTGTAAGAGTCTTTTTAAATGATATTAATAAACCAGGTAGGCATATATAAGTAATGCTAGTTGTATTTGTTGACTTAATAAATAATGAAATGTTTTGATAGCAGATAAATGAATAGAAGGTTAATATATCATAGGGTTTTCAATGCGAAAAAGAAATTTTACAATATAGAAGAAGGAATAAAAAGAAAGAAAAGTCGAAGATAAAGAGTAAAGAAAAGAGATGAAAATTCTTATACACACTAGCATATAAACTTTTTAGCTTTAATAATGAAATATTATGAGATAAATAATCTGTTTCTTAAAGAATTTAAATAAATATTTCTAATTTTTTCTTATTTTCACGTTTCGCATTATCTTATTTCATTCACTTATGAAAATCTTTTAATGAGTTAAAGACTGATGTGATGTCAGAATATATATATATATATGTGTGTGTGTGTGTGTGTATGTATGTATATATATATATATATATATATATATGTATGTGTGTGTGTATGTAAGTATACATATGTATGTAAATATATATACGTATCCATCCCTTTATGCTTTCTTTTTCTCTCATTTAAAATAGTTTAATTTTAAAACATATTTTAGAAGCGGTCTTTTTTCAAATTTTGTTGGAAAACAACATCTTCTATTTTGATGTAGGTTTTCTAAACGTGCAACATAAAGAGAGTGTACTTGGGGAATATTTTTTGGAACATTTTTCGTTCCACAATATTACGTTAACGATATTAATTTATGTATGCAATGCGCAAAGCGAGTCAAGGAGCCAAATAAAATTTATATTCGGAAAGTTGATGTGTGGGTTTGTAATAAGTATGTAAGTGCCAAAATGTAATAATTGGCTCATTTATTCTATAAGAGGCGATAACAAGGATTTTACTAGTTTATCATTTGTGATTTAATGGATTATTATCAATGAACTCATTATGTAATTCATGAATGTAAATAGATAATAACAAATGATCTCTAATACTGTTTAAATATTGTGGTAAATATGATAAAGTTCTGAAATTTTTTCCCCTTTAGAGTGTATTAATTAATTACAATTAGAACAATTTTCCTGGCCGTGAAAAATTTGTTGCATCGTTATTGGTTAATCATTTCATATCTAATTCAACATAATTGTGTTGCAAGATATTGTTTTCGACGTTGCTTTGAAGAAATGCAACAATAGGTAGAAAAAATTGGAAAAACACTGCATGACTGTCATTATAACATTGGAAAAACACACTTTAGATTTATGTTATAAGAGTATTAAAGACGAAAGAGTGAAATATAAGATGAGTATATGAAAATTAGCTGGAATATGAAGTTGGAAGAGAATGATGGACGATATCATTTGCAGAGGGGTCTTGTCTTCCTGTTAAAAAATCGCTGTTTTCCACAGAAATAAATTCTACTGAGTCAACATTAATTTTGGTTTCGCCTTTTCAGTGGAAGATGAATGAGCTTGTCTACATCAGCAACATGGAGTGAGCTAATTTGTCAAATGTTTGCTATCAAGTGGATGAAGAAATTCGGAAATCTGTTTATTTTCTCCACGATCTTTTAATTGTATCACCGTGAATGCATTTTATTCTTTTGAGATAAATTAAAAAATACAAGCTACTTTTTTTTTCAAAAAGTTGCTCTTCAAGAAAATAAAATATAATACCTATAAAACAAATGAGTTATTAATCATGATAGGGAGTTTATGAAATGAAATATAAAGAATGGGAATAATTATATGAGTAAAATAGTTGCTCAGAGTCTATGTGTGAAATTAAAATGAAATCAGTATAGAATACATTTTTATAATGTATAATGATATCATATTTCTTATATTTTAAACGTAGTTAAATACTTATTAAAGGCACATGCCGTAAAGAAAATATGATATTTAATCAAATGTGTGTTAAATTGCACTTTAGTTCTTGATTATTGTTGAATATTAGCAATTGTTACTTTTTTTTATTCCTTAATTAAAAATGGAGATGAGAGAGATATGTTGAACAATGTCACAATTTCTTATCCATGGTAAAATAAATTAAAACTGAAAAATATGATTTTAATAAACACGTTTCGAGTTTATAGGAAACCGTAACAAAAGCATTTGATTTGCGAAATTATAAAAATCACTAAAATAATTGTAGTCTTGAAAAAAAATTAAGTTTTTGAAACTTAAAAATAACATAGATAAATCTCATATTATAAGTGTATACATATATGAGTGTGTGTTTTTACAATAGGGTGAGATACAATAAATTAAGACAAAGATTATTTTTGGATTTTATACTATAACTGATGTAAAGTTTTCAATCATTCACGTCACATAATTTTTGATTTGGTGGTCCAAAAAAAATTTATGAAACACATCAACAAAAAGGAGATGAGTAAGCAAAAGTACTTGTTAAATATATTAAGAATTATTATTTTTGAGATCAATCACTAATAATTCCCTTTTTAACCAAATCTACAATATTTGCTATTTTGATTACTAGTAATATAAAGTCGTTCTAAGCCCATTCCATAAGAAACACTTCAACTTGAAGGTAAATAGAATAATACAGGTATTGTTATGTAATATTACAGGAAGGACATTTTTTTTTTCCGAAATAGATTATTGAATTTTTTTTAAAAAAATTGTTCATTAAGATATATTGAATATTTCAAAGGTAATTTATTTCTTTTAATAAATTGTAAGGACTTGTAATGACTATAATTGACCTTTTCATATATGAGGAATGTCAAATATTATTTGAAGGATTGATTCTTTTAATGCAAAATATTTAATCGAAATGGTTGTAGAATGTTTCATTTTGTGCTTGCATTTTGGTAAATTTTTCGTAATAAATAACTTTAAATTCGATATATGTTGAATAATATACTTGAAAAATTGAAAAATGTGTTGTATTTAATTAGTAATACCCGTATTACTGTGTTACTTAATGAGTCGCAACTACATTTCACTCAATACACATTTTTTTTGTAATTTAAGTTACGTATCATAATTGTGCAGTCTAATTAAAATTTATATCTAGATCTAAGGTATATTTGATGATAATATGGAAATTGTTATTTGAAACTGAAATTGTAATGATTGTGATCAAGGGGAAAAGATGAAAAATTTGTGGTCATAAGTAATACTTATCCTTTTTTAGGTTTTTAAAAACTGTTTTGGTTTTAACTTCAGATTTTCATTTTTAATAGAGAGAGAAAGTTTTGCAAAACACTTCTTTTTGCAGGTAATGCGACCAATGCAGGTATTTTAGGCACTTTCCTATTTTTCTTGAAAAAACCTTTTCCATAAAGTTTTACTTCACGTAAGCAAAAGTGAAGTGTAGAAAAAGATAGTATTTTATTATTTTTATGAACATTACTTTATTTTAATTTGAAATGTATCGAATGTCAATAAGGAGCCAACCTACTAGCTTAACTATATCTTACGATAACTTAACTAACTTAACTCTATCATCTTATTTTAACTTTTCTGTCTTGGTTTTCTTGATATATATATATATTCTTGTGAGTATAAATATGTATGTCAGTACGCCCGCACGCACATATACACACACGCACGCACGCACATACGCACGTATACACACGCACATACGCACGCACATATATATATATATATATTTCGGAAAAAATATTTTTGTGATTGTGAGGGGAGTGAAAATCAATACCATCTCGGAGGAATACAACAAATAAAGATTTATTGATAAGTTTTCAAGACATCGCACAGGTAACATAATTTAGACAATAACAAATTTTCAGCACTTACATAACTCACTGACACAGATACAAGAACCAAACAACACACATTAAGTACAAACACAGTTATTACACAGCAATGTTCATCTCAACAGCTTATCTTCACTGCAGACTGCCCCCGCAGTAATATTCTGCACTTCTAGAGCAGGCTCCGACGATTCCCAGCACATACACGCGTTGCTTCTTCTCAAATGCTAAATAGATCAAGACTAAATATCCAGAGTTAGAAACCTGTTGAAAATGATTCTATTTTATATTTGAAAATAAGAAAAGCCATACAATATTCGTGCTAAAGATGTTTTCCCCTGACAGTTTCTTCTCAAGTATAACACCATTTCATTGTCATTCTAAGCTTTTTTTCGGCAGCTGTTTAGTACTTCCGTCGTAACATGTTCACCCCCCTCCCTTGTGGGTATGTCCCAATTGGGTGGATCGGAGAATACCTCTTTTGGTTTCCAATATATGGCAGAAGTAAAATAAAATGCCTTCCACGATCCAAAAAGGCACACAAGAAAACTCTTTCCTACATTTATAAATTCTTAAAATAGACATTTATTGATGTTGATGTATTGTGAGTTGCTTTCCCCGTCAAATTTGATCCTAATCCTTACTCAGAGGCTTCGACAACGCACCAGATTTTAATATAAGACTGATATATCTGGAGAACCAAAATCTTTTGAAGATTATATCCACACCAGAAGACTCTTTCCAACGTCACACGGGATTCATTGCCTTTATTAACTATAATTATAATAATGTTCAATATTAATGTTTACTTTTGATTTGCTCCTCAATGTTGTCTGTTTTTAAAATTTATTTAAGCTTTAACAAAAACTCTTTAGTTTATTTGCTGAAAATATTGCTTCTATTGGGTTTATAATAATATATATATTTGACTTTGATATTTTATTTACTCATATCATTCTTCACTTGTAGTTATATTTGTGGTTCACTTAAAATTACTAGGACTACTATTAAACAACTCTCTCTAGTTCAACTATTTTTCTCCAAACTGGAATATTATACTTTTCCAATTAACCAGGGTGACGATGGTTACACCAGCTAGTATATTATTAAAATTCAAATATGATATATCATTTTAAAAATTCAATCAGAATTAAACAAAAAATAATTGTTTCAAAAATAATAGTGTAAATAGATTACAAAATGTAGCACAATTAATTATGCAAATCGAAGCTGTTTTTTTAGCATCGGAGGTATAAATTTACATAAAAAGTTTATAATTTGAGATATCTCCTATTCTTAAGCACAAAATTTTAAATGTATCTCACAAAAGTAATTAATCTTAAATTAAACAATGAATAATGTATATCAATGAAAAAACTATTTCTTTTTTTATAAAGAATAGCGAAGAGATGCAGAAAACAATTCTGAAAACATTTCATCTGGAAAAAAAAATATTTCCGGAAAAATTAACCTACTTGTTTTATTTATTTGAATTACTCAAAAATTAATCTGATATTTTATATACATTTCTTCAATTAAAAGGAAGGTATTCAAAGTTTGATATAACTTTCTGCTCATTAACTCGTTTTAAGCACATGAGTTTGAAAACACATAAGGGCTTGTTAAGATCTCGAGACATTGTGTAAACAAAGTTCCTTTTATGTGTAACGAAGAGGATGATATTTCTTCTTCTTATTTTTTTGTATTCCAGAAAGATTCGATTTAGGTGTTTGAAGCAATAATTTGATGATGCAGGCAGCTTTCGTATGATCAGCAGATAATCGTGTTATAAATCAAACCAAGATATTCCAACAAAGTTATAGAGTTTCTTAGAGATCAGA
Source organism: Nephila pilipes (assembly GCA_019974015.1). Classification (NCBI taxonomy): domain Eukaryota; kingdom Metazoa; phylum Arthropoda; class Arachnida; order Araneae; family Nephilidae; genus Nephila; species Nephila pilipes. The sequence goes on from BMAW01056017.1 coordinate 71,606, forward strand.
GTATTTTTCTGAAGTTATCCAGCGTTTCTTGAGTATTATAATTAAAACGTAGTATTTTAAGTTTGCATATAAAGATTCAATATACCTGTGTTGTAATATATATATTATTCTTAAAATTATTGATTCTATTTCGATGTTTCAGAAGAAATATTTTTAAGACTTCACCATTTTTATAATTCAAACTGATTCAGCTCATTAATAGCACAGATTATCTTCAGCATATATTCTAAGCTTAATATAACAATTTCTTCCTATTTCTTCGTTTCTTTACTATTATTGAACAAATTTAGGATTATACATTAGTAACATTGTTAAAAAGTCTTTTGAGAACTAGTTATTTTCTAGAATTTATTTCTGTCTCATAGTTTGTTTGAGGAAAATGGATATTTAAGCAAATTCTGGTTTCGAAAGTCCTCGATACTAACAATTTCTTAATTTTATTTTTTGTATGGTATTACTAATAACTAATAATATTTAAGCACCGATAATTTTTTATTTTTATTTTATAATTTCGTTAACATTATTTGAGTCAAGTAATTATTTTCAACCTTATTATAATTTTGCTCATATCTGGTTTAATAAAGATACCAGTAGAAAACCAATGCATTGAATCCTTGATTTAATGTCTACTTATTAAATGTTTATAAAAATAATTTTTTCCGAGATGCTTACTTTCATTAAAGCTTAATTGATACAATTTTAATAATGTAAATAAGAAAATTTATTATTTTAGTATTATAGATTCAATCACAATACAACAAATTTATAAATAAGATTTAGGAATTAAAATGTTTACATTCATACATTAAAGAATAGGAAAATACAGAAGAATAAAATTTTTCTTTTAATGTTTTTCTGGATCAGTAACAACAATCCTTATAAAAAAAAAGAAATGTTGAAATAGCTCCTATCGAAAAAATTTGACATTTTGATTTCTCATGTTTGTTAGAATTGACATTTTGCTTTTGAGTAAAATTGACAGTATTAAAGAGAGTATTGCTTCGGAACGATTTACTTCTCAAATAAGGGTGAGTAAATATAAAGGTTTTTGATATATCTTAAAGAGAGAGATAAACTATAGGATATTTGGCATTTTTAATATTACTCTTTGAAAAAATATTTTAAAATAGGACACATTTTAAGATTTTATTCATTAATGGAATGCCTAGGTACATAAATGTTTTTACTTATTTTACTGAAAAAGGATGAACAAAAAACATGAAATCATGAAAAATTATTTTAATAACTATCCATATACTAAATATCAGATTACTGAGCTCCAGATATTCTTTTCTGCTAAGATATATTTTAAATATATATGAATTTCATATTTGAATCTAAAATTATTGTAAGAATAAAGAGTGCATTTAAGTGGATCAAATAAATTAAAAGAGTAATTATATTTGTTACAATAATTATATTAATACATGAAATATTAGTTGATATATGTAATTATCTAACATTTCGGGAGGCGGGGAGGGAATCCATTCTTACTCTCACTCAAATAGATAATTCTATTTTCTATAATTATTGATTAAAGATGCGAGAGGTTTTACTTCAACAGACGTAATATTATAATAAAATTGGAACTAATGATTAGACCTTTGGATAATTTGATTATATATTGAGTTTTATTTATTAATTATAGCCTAATTAATTGAGAGTAGTGAACCCTTTACGTCACAAAGACACGCAATACATTCATTAAAATATTTCTTTTATAAATTAGCTTGCTTTTTATCTGCTTTTTAAATATGTTTGCTTCAATACTTGAACTTCATCTGTACTTCAATTATTCTTCAATACTTAAACTTTAATTTCTAGTTCATGAGGGAAAACATATTAATTTGCTTCATAAAATATTTTATACGAATTTTTATTTAACTTTCAAATGGAATGCATTATTTATCTTTTTTTTTAAAAAATATTTCTTAAACAAATTGTTCATTACGAAACGTCTTAATTTTTCGCATTTCTCGTGAAAGTATTCTAAGTATGTCTCTTTATTTAATAATTGTTTAAAATACTATTAATTAAAATTTAAACAAACATTTATATCTAGAATTCTTGATAAAATAAAAGTTTACGAAAAAATTTCATTGAACAAAACAATATTTTTTTTCATACTTTACAAACACCCGACTCAAAACTGTATGAATAAAACTTTCACGTAATAACAAAATTCTGTTTTGAATGAATTTCCATTACAGATATGGTTAATTATCGAAAATTCCTTATTACATTACAATCAGACTTACAAGCACATAAAAATAGTCACAAATTAAACTAAGGTGTTTTAAATAACATTTATTGTAAAGGATTCAGACAAATTTTAACAGTTTTTCCCATCCAATAAAATAGCATTCGCAATGAAATGAGTTCCTAATTTTGGCAAAGATTTTGTATTTTAAATAAGTATTTACATGCCATGAAAGTTAATGACACTTGCTAATTACAGCAAGAGAAATGAGATAATACATCTGATGGAATTAAGTGAAAAAAATGTTGTTCTTGATTTATTTTGCTGTTCAGAGTAGACAGTGTTATGAAATTACTCAAAAAGTAACAAGTTACAAAAATTACGGAGTTCAAATATTTGTTGTACCATCAAATGACATATGAATTGAGGGAAATTGATATAATTGTAAACATTCAAATGTTTTTCACCAAAATTTGGATTTTTTTTTAAATTTAAGTATTTTAACAAAGTTAGTAATCGGGATTAATTTTGCTATATTTAAAATAAAAAGTGTTTTTATGAAATAAATCAGCATAACATTCTTTCAAATACGAAACAAGGTTTGTTTCTAATTCGTGTTTTCAGATAAGAAATATAATTATGATGAAGAAAGCGGTTGCTTTGAAAATGTTTCTGAAAACCATTTTGTGGATAAAATCACATGATTATTTTTTTGTAAGCAACAGTAATGTTCTTAAAATTTAAAAAAAAAAATTTTTATCATCAAAACATCACAATTGTAAAATTTATATCAACACTGATCACTGAAACCGATTTGTTTACCTTAGATTACTTTCGAAGCATCAACAATTTCTTTTGTGTATCTGATGTCTCGGTAATTTTCCTACAATGCAATGCAACATTACGAAAAACCAAAAATGGATATGCTAATATGTATGGAGGACAATTAATATGAAACATCTTTGGAAAAAACCTTTTGCGAACAATATTCCACTATTTTTATCTAATTCCTTACCTAAGCGTTAGCAAAGCGTTGAAATGAGAAAATAAAGTTTTTATCAATTAGTAAACGTCATATCTAGAATTGTTGCTAAAAATTACCTGAAAATTACCACAAACTTCATCAAATACTTTAGTGAATCTTATTTCTGGATAGTCACCCACCATAGAATGGTCAATTAACAAAACATGAAGGAAAAAAATCCGCATCTTCCCAAACTCTTATCTTTCCTTAGTCTTTTCATCCCGACAACTTCTGCAAGATGAATAGCATTCGCAGACAGTGTCATCATTGTTTCAGTTGTCTCTTTACTCAAATGAGTCAAGATCTCACTTCCGACAGACATACAATTACGTAATTACCCCACTAACATCTGCGGACAAGTCAAATACTTGACTTAGTGACCCCTAGGTTCCTATTCGTTACAACAGAGATAAGCACTTGTGCTTTAGAAGTCTTATTTTTAATCGCTATTTACCTCTAGAGAGGAGAGGGTCTTCATTTTTTTCTCCTGGGATAGCACGTTTTAGAAACGAAATTTGAATCGCGACTTCTATAAATAATGCCTTATTTGGATTCATATACTTTGAAAGTATTGTTGTAAAGAAACTTTTTAACGAAGCTTCCGAATAATACCTTTGAATCAAGAAGCATTTTTCAAAACTTTTGTCTTTATAGTGTTTTCTCTATGCAAGCCACATTATAAATCCTCATTTAAACAATGTAGTTTCTATCCAAGCGTAATTTCAGCGTTAGTCGCTATGTAAATTTTGTTTACTGCAGTTTAAACAGAAACATGCGGTATAAATCCTTTATTATTTTTTCTTCTTATGAATATTAAAAAAAAGTTGTTAATCCATGTGTGGATATTTTTTAGTTATTAAAGTTGATCTAAATATTCACAATAAGTATTGGCGGATGAAAGTTTTAATGTTCACATAGAATATTTTTTTACTGCAAGTAGCTAGATGGTACTCATTTTTGATGTAATAGAATTTCAGTTATTCATTCGCTGAACTATAAGTTTTTATGCTATCCTAGAGTTTCGGTTTCAGCTAAATAAATTTTTTTTTGGTTGAAAGAAGTCAAATTACTTTGTGACATTGGGCTATTCTCGGTTTCTCTTCACTAACCTTGGGGACTTTTAATTGAGATTGATTGCTTTTGCTAAACAACCTTTGCCCAACCAAAAATGAAACGTGATACGTAAAGTTAGTATGTAAAGCAGTTAGGAATGAAGTGAAGCGGTTGAAATGAGAAATATATAAACTTCGTCGGAAGGAGTAGAGTATCTGAAAGAGGATCTGAGAGAGAGGCTGTAGGAGAGGTGAAGCTGAAGTGTTAGATAAGAGAAAGGAGGAATTAAAGTTTACAATAGAGGGTTCTAGCAAAGATTGCTGTAGAAGTATATTGCCTAGTGTTTTCAACAGTTGTTCCAGAGTCTGAGTTGCAGTCGAGGAAGGACTAGTGGTAAGAGTCTGTTAGATTACTATTGGTGGGTTGAACTAAGATATTGGAAAGCTTACCCTGGAGAGCATAGTCATTTCTATCATAGTCAATATATACTAATAAATTGTTGAAGAATTGTTTTGGTGATTCTGTAATTATTTGTATTGTAGTGTTTAATAATTGAATCTAGTGATGGCACAAAAAGACGTCCGGATCAGGCGGGCGTCACAACTTTAGGTATCAGTTCGTATAAATTCAGCAAACGAACTCAGTTATTTTTCTGTAATTGTATTTACATATAAGCATACTTATTATATTTTTTACAATTGTGTATTTTTATAATGTTCTAAGGAATGGAATGCTTACACAAAATTATATATAATATCATTCATTTCTTGGAAAAGTTAACAAATAGAAATGTGGATGATATTTATGAATGTTATTGAAAACATTGACCATCTTGATATTTCATTTCAAAATATACATTTCATATAGGTGTTTTTATATGCCACTGCGCTTGGAAATTGAAAGCTTTCCTAAATTATATGACTAAATATAATATAATTTTAAGTTTATTTTAATCTTTTCAACAATCTTTAAAGGACTCGGATATCTTTACAACCAAGAATGTTATTTAACAAAATATTTTTAAGAATTAATAAGAGTACAAATGATTATTTTAAAAGGAAATATTTATTCTATTCTCCCTCTGTATATATGTTTAAAATTATTTATTCGAACAGGAGCACGATCTTTTCAGTTTAAAAATAATTTGTTTAGGTAGCATGGATTCATAGGATCTTATAGCAATGGATAGTGAAAGTAATATTTATTCTGAGAATTGAAAATTCCAATTTTTTCCCTCCTATTTAAGGAAACCGAGCGCACCAACAAGGATTTAGAGACACAAAAAATCCCCCACGAAGGCGGCTAACTAACGGGTATTTAAACCAACATATTTTAAAGAGGCATTTAGGTATAAATAAAAAAAAAAAATGCAAACAAGAGCAGATAAGATAACAGAGAAAAAGCAGTTTACCAACATTTTAACCGAATAATTCACCAAATTTACAATCATTCAACAATAAAGTAAGTACGAAAATTGTCTTCATTGGAACCAGGAGAATAATTATAAAAAAAAGGTTAATACTAGTATGTAAATTAAATTACGAAAAATATTCAATCAAAAGTTAATCTTCTATCTAAACTGTTTTAATACAATCTAATCAAGTGTTAATCATAATTGAAGATGTTTTAACAAAAACATTAAACAGAAAGAAATAACATTAACCATAAGAAACCTATATTAGAAAGAAAGTATTTATCTATTATTTTTACTGTCTTTGATATTATTTTGTAATGAGTGTTTAAAACTACTTACATAAGACAGCCTTGTGCTTACAGCAACGATTTTTGTGGAGTCTGATTTGCAGGTTTGAGATTTTACTTTGAAAATTTAATTCACTTAAAAGAATAATTAGAGTAACCGCAAATTAAATTTGAGCTGATCCTCCAAGTATTAGTATGTGAAATCTGCTAAAGTGACACGGTAATACATCAAACATTATCATTTAAGGAATTTTCTATTTCTATTGGCTTATTGTTTCGATATGAAACATAAATGTTACTTTTAAGATATATTACTTCGTATAATATCTTGTGATTGGTTAAAATTTGCTTAAATACGAGAAACTTTGAACAAGGAATCGGAAAAAAAAAAAAAAAAAAAAAAACTGTTACTTCAACTTTGAAAAAAAAATTGCTCTAGATTTACTTGAATGATAATAGCTTATGGCCTTGTAACCACTATCAGGAAAGAAAGACAATGTTTAAGGTGGTATTTCCTTCCCTTAATATTTGCCCACATATTCCAGCAACGCAAACAAGTTAGCTAACGCAATGGTCCTATTATTTTTCAATTCGTCATTATTAATTTCCACGAGGATATTTCGTGGAATCGAAACTCCTGAATCAAATATTATCAGTCATAAAGCTTGTGACAATGATACTTGAGCACCTAAGTGTATAATAAATCTTGAATCTTTAAGATTTATATTGAATAAAAACTTTTTAGATTTAGAATCGCAATGATGTAAGATATTCCACACATTTGGAATATCTTACATCATTGCGAAAAATAAGCCTAAATTGTTGTAAGAACAATTTTTATTGTTAAAATTCGGACGAAAAGAAACTAAAATTTCATATTTTTAAAAAGTCCAGCAGCGAAATATTTTGTAAAAAATTCGAGGATTTCTGTTGAGTGAAGCTTCTGGAAACCCAAAAATGTTATAGTGCAGCTTTACTATTTCGTATTACTATTTTAGGGGACAAGTATTGAAATAAGGCGAAGCTGAAATTTTTACTAATTAAGCCAAGAAAAGCTAAATCTAGGAATCAAAAGGATATTATTTAAATTTATACCTAGAATTCATATCTTAGACTTAAGCATTTTCTTGATACAAGCACGTCTGACCTTCATATTGAATTTTCAATATTAGATGTCATCCATTCAACTATACTAATTCAGATAAGAATGGGAAATACATTGTTAAGAGAAAAAGAGAAGAATATTTAAAACTGGGAAACTTTTATATGTAAATAAAAAAGAGGATTACCTCTTTTAAGCTAAGCAAGGATAGAATGTAATTTCAGAATGTATATATTTCGCTTCTTGAATTATTTTATACGAGAATTCTTAAGCATCACTTAAGAACAAAATGCTAAAAATTATTTCTGCAGTAAATTATTCAGTTTTACACAATAAAGTGCTCATTATTTCCTTTTTGGTAAATAAAACAGGACCATAAAGCTTTAGTTTCACTATATAAACATAAGAAATAAAGTCAAGTAAATAAGAGAAAGAATTATATGAACTAAACATTATTGTAGTAAAATGAACCAGAGTTCATTTCCTTTTATGTATTGTATGATATTTCATAATGTTAAACACATTATTACTAATATTCACAAACAATAAACAAACAATGTTTTGAATAAGTCAATATTTAAGGGAAAGAGGTGCAAATATACTATATCTGAAAGCTGAAATATATTTTAATTCGCTTAATACTTGTGTGTAGTAAAAGAAACGTGAATAAGAAAATAACATATTATTTCATATATTAATTTTTTTAAAAGTAATGTTGAACCTACGAATAAAAATCAGTGAATAGTTGAAGCTTATTAAGAAAGAGTGTGAAGTTCTATTCAGTTTAAAACACCATTATCAAATATGCTCTTTTATTAATAATACTTTAGAAATGAAGTTATTACTAATATTTTAGAAGGTTACATTAATAATGAGAGATGAATAGTTTATTTTAACATAAGTTAACCAAATACTTTGCAGTTTATTTTCGTTGCATAGATTTGATACGCGTACCATAATTAACTGTTAAATAAGTAATATTTATTGGAATATAAAATCAATCTGAAAAATAACATTCCTAAAATCTTAAATTATATCAGATTTAAGCATGTGTTGGCTTTCAATTCAAGTATAATAAATATTTAATTTAGAAATGCTAATATAATATCCTAAAAATATTAAAAATACTAAACTCGCATATTTTATTTTATAAATTATACAGTGAAAAATATATAATTTTTCTCTATATATTGTTTTGTTGATGATTTATAAGTCTCACAGTATTACATAAAATTTCCACATCAAAATTTAAACTATATACTATTTATTGAAAATCAATTTTAATTAATAGGAATAGATTCTGACGAATTAAAATTGGTCCAAAACTTGTCATAAATCCTTTTATGTATTTCCTTTACAGTATCTTTTTACTTTCAAGGAATTTCAATCTGTGTTCGCGCGAAGAAGGAATAAAATTCAATTGACAAATCGACCATCGATTGGAAAATTCATGAATATCAATCTGTCCCATCGCCCAAACCTTGCTGGATT
>BMAW01056017.1:85097-117421 GCA_019974015.1 Nephila pilipes
AGCATTATTTGTTAATAAAATTTCATGCAATATTTGACTTTTTAATACAAGAGGAATATAAAACATTATTAAAAGTGATTTAGATTGCTTCTAATGTAAAATAAATGCTTAAAAGCTTATTAAGTATTTTTAAGTCTGTCTTGTCTCATGAATTGCTTTTGTAACCTTTTTTTCCGTAATAATATGGGATATATGTTAATACTACTACATACTATATATGATATATGGAATATTAATACATAATTTGCTTTTATAATTAAGGAATTAAAACCAATTTTCAGCACAAAATGGTTAGTTGTGATTTCACGATCGTACCACACTTGCACTATCTAAAACAGTAGATGCATTAAGTTTCATTACAACTTTGCCTTTTTTAAAAGAGTAGATTAATCATCATTAGCAATTTTGTATCAAACGCTTAAAACACATATTACTTTCAAATAATATAACATGCTGAAAATAACATCTGATAAGGCATAGCATGCGAGCTGAGTTAATGATGGTTGGGTTTAATTTTAGAGGCTGACAAATCAATTAAGTAGTCCTTAGATGATATTGGACTGCTGTTTGAATTTAGTAAAGAGACATTAGGGTGAATAACTGATTAACGTAAGCAATAGTAATCTGTATGAGAGCTTCTGTATTCATTTCGTGTCACTCGGGGTAGGATCTACGTTTCCTTGAAGCTTTCCAGTTTGGAAATTAGCTAAGAAATTGTGGAAATCCATAAGATTGGAAATTAGCAAAACATTGTGAAATTTATAATATTAATGAAAGATTTGATTAATATAATTTAAATTACAATTTTGGGAAAATGGTATTTAGATAGAAACATAAATTATTATTCATATCTGAGTCAAAACGTTTTAAAGAAAAAATCTATTAACTTTGTAAATTATAATTTATGTTATTTTCTTTTAAAATAAAATTAATTAACTAAATAGAAAATATTATGAATGTATTAGTTTACAAAGAATCTGAATTATAAGTATTAAAAAAAATCAGAAAATGAACCAGTTTTAACAAAGTTTATGATTAGTTATAACTTTTAAACTACTTGTGTTTTATAAAGAAAAAACTTGGAAAGTGATAAAAGACCGATTTTTATCTTTGAAAATGCTCGTGAAACATAATTAACTTTTTACACTGTTTTTTATATTTTAAATGAATTTTTACGTTATTAAAACATTAAAAGATAACAAGAGAGGTGAACAAGAGTACAACATCAGAGCTCATATAAATTCCAATACAGGGTAAAGTTAAAGTAAAGTAAAATGGAATAAAACATATTAAAGCCTTACATATGACAACAATGATAATAGATATAATAGAAAATAAAAAAAAAATAAGTTAAACATGTTTGCCTTTTCATGAGTTAAACTTATTCAGTTTAAATAGCAACGACTGTCTTTAGAAGCCATAAAACAATAAATGGTTAGGATTTGTTATTTGACCTATTTTCAAAGTGACAGAGTAATCTATTGGTTAACTTAGAAATTCACACAGAAACTTACAAGTGTATATCTCAAATACATTTGTTGTAATATCCTCAGATATTTCCTTTTATACATTTAGATGTGCAGCAAAATTAAATATGAAAGTATTATAAAAAAATAATAATGAAAACTGATTTCAAAATGTTGCTCAATTAATATAACAAATTGAAGCTGCTTCTGTAAGCATTGGAGTAAAAATCATATTGAATGTTTTACAATTTAAGACACCTGTAATTGTTGATTATCTCCATGTCTAACCTGAGCTAGACCAACTCCACAAGTCCATGTTTTCACTGAAGTCTTACAATGAAAGAAGATTATCGAATAAATACATGGAAAGGCATGTTGTGCTTGGATTTTAAGGCACGATGGGAAAATATTGAGATCGCGATGAAAAATACGGCTTTTAAGATGGGCACTGAAGAAACGGAATATGGTAGTTTGTATCTGTCTGTCACTCTCAAGAATAAGGAATGCTCCAGGCCATTTAGTACGATACCAGAATTGAGTCGGAGGAACAATATATAGTAATACTGTTCCACATTTTTCTATTAGAATTAAGCTCGAGGAATGCCAGTGATTTGTTATTAGTTAGTGGAAAGTTGATGTTATCATTTGACAAAGAAAGTATCGTTCATTTCTTTTCCCGAGATATCCCCTTGTGGGAGGATCCACTGAAAATGTATTTCACAATTAGGGGGGATGTCCCTCAAATCTTCTAGAATTACGATACTTATTTTGTCATCTACACAAATCCAGTTACATAAATGCTGATCTGCGACTGTCGGATAGAATCCAGATAGCCCTTGATATTTATGTACTTAAGTCTCTCCTCGTTGGCGATGAGCTCATTTTTACAGACAGAAGAAGAATTTGGATTTCTTTTCTTAATTTTGGCTGCGCGATTTCAGGTCATTTCGACACAAATTTCTCTGCCAGAAAGAGACTGATCGCCTGTGCTTCCATTTCTGTAAAGGAAGTTGACATAATGGATAATATTGTTGATAGTTTCTAACAACGAATGCCTGAGATAATACTAAGGTGCCAATTTTCTTGAAAACCCACAATAGAAACTCAGTAAAGGGGCATAAGCCGGGTTAGTAGTCTAAATAATCAATATATTGTCTCAAAGGATGTTTTTCTATATTACGGAAAGTAATATTATTTTTTTCCATCTAATTGAAAGAGCTATCTCTGGTTTCTGGTTATTACTCCGAAGGTGAAATTAGTCTGACCTTTGATTGTTGGCTCCATAGCTGTATTGTTCAAGTACTACAATATAGTACTTGAACAATCCAGAGTTTCTTCCAAGGCTTAAAGGTAGTAGATAGGCTTTGTACAAAGCCACCTTATTCAGTTACTTATTTTGAAAACCTAAGATAGTTCGTGATTCACTCAGCCATTAGTCTCCAAGTTTTTGGAGACTCGTGGCAGAGGTTTCATAGTGCAACAGAAAACCATTATCCAAAATACATCGAATAAAGGCAATAAATATGGCTCTGTAAGTAGCCACGCCGGCAGCGCTGTCACTCTCAGAAATACATTTGAGGATATTAAATATTTTACACCTTTTTACACCAAGAAATTCACAAGTATATTACAAAACAAAGCGAGGGATTTTGGATACCCTTAACTTCTAGAATCGTATTTGAATTGTCGTCAATCTGTAGTAAAGAAATTAATTGAAGATTTGATGCGGTTAAATTCTAAGTTGTTTTTTTGCAAATTCTACGCGTTTGCTAGAACAAAATCGATATCATACTCAATAATTTGCATATATATAGCATCTTCAATGCTTAAGTGAAATATTAATTATTTCTTAGATTTTTATTCTAAGCAATTTATAAATAATTTTATATGTTTATAAAAAGATTTCTGTGCCTGAAAATTGAATTATAAAAGAATTTAATACTTCTTAAAAATTCCCAGCTAAAGAAATTCCTATGACATTCGAATTTGATTTCATTAAGTTATTTGACTTATTTATTAAGGTTTCCCGAATAATAATCTAATATTTTACAACCTTTTTATCCTTAATAAGGGAGATATTCCAAGATTGACACAACTTTTGCTCATTAATTTGTTTGAGCACACCCAAAGGGCTTGTTAAGGTCACGAAACATCATGTAAGCAAAGCAATCACTTTCTTCAGTAACTAAGCGAATGATATTTCTCTTCATTATTTTGTCTTGTTTCAAGGAACAAAACGAATATTCATATCGTTTTTGTATGAACAATAAATAATTTGACAAGTTATAAATTAAACCATGAATTTCATTAAGTTATAGCTTTTCTTAAGATATCATAGAATTTTATACAAAATTTATGTTTTGTTTCTTAAGTAATAAAATTAGGAAGAAAGATTTCGACTTTTTCAATAAATATTAATTACCTTTATTGTATGTACTTATAGATACTAACTGAATCTCAAAAATGTCTCACGCACACATAGGATATTTTCTTGATTTTTTCAACAATATTTATCTAAATATCTTGATATATAACGGATTCAAATAACTTATTTCTTCGTCAATATATCTATGTATTTAAAATTTTTAATTTCTATTCCAGGAAAAGTATGTCGAAAGAAATACATAACTTTACTAAAAATTATCATAATAGTAGTTTTTCTATTATACACTCATGGACAAAAAAATTAGCTCACCAAGAAATAATTCGGGATCGTAACGAAACTTGGCATGAAGGTACATGTCGGGAAGATATGCAAATGATTAGAAATGCATCGTGATTGCGCATTATGTATAGCCGGTAGAGGGCGTTTAACGTCGTTCTTCGTGGGGTATAAAACCGGTAACCAAAGCTTGTTTGAGTGTGCTGAATCGTTTACAAAGGAAGAGCTGAGCTGGACATGCCATTAAGATTTCGAAGACAATATGAGCAGCTGTCGCAGTTTGAGACGGGAAAATTATCGGCATAATGGAAGATGGGTGGTCAGCTAGGCGAGTAGTAAGTGGAGTATAGGTAGAAGGCTTAAACGATTTAGAGGGATTCAATAAACAATGTTCTTGAGATAATTTGCTTTTCCAGGTCTTCAACTGAACTACGACAATATTTTCAGGATACTGGAAACCATATGTTGAATCTACTGGTGAATCATCGTTCAACATTTCTTCATCAGATGAGTTTCCTACAGGTGTGTTACTACAATGCAAAAGGAGACTCAAATTCAAATATTCAAATGGATGAAATCGAAAATAAACATTTTGCAAATAACAACAAAATAAATCAAGCACAAAATATGCTCAATTGCTATTTCATATCTTGTATGAAATGAAAAATATATACAAGAAAAAAACAAAGATTTAAATTTATTTTAAAAACCATATCATAGATTAATACAATTATTCTTCGATTCTTAAGCTAAAGAGTACTTGCGACAGTTTCATAAACTCGATGCTACTTAAAATTAAGTTAAAACTAAAAACCTTAAGGATTGCTGCTTAGTTCTAACTGTTAATAAAAGTGCCACTTCATAAATAGGCTTTAAAAATAAAGTAAAATAACTTACAGTTTTTTAAATTTTAAAAATATTAATATATCTGAGGCTTTGTGAAACAAGAAAAAAAGTGCAGTGAACTTACCTATTAATGTTGAAGTGTTTTACCGCAGAAACTTAATATATTTAAAATAAAGAGATTATGCTAAAATGAAATACATAGTGGGAAAATATTCCTTCTCAACATTTTCAGCTTCACAAATCTGCTAATGCTATCTGTCAATGACAGATGGAACTATATAACATTAATCCTGAAGTACACCGATGGTAATGAATGAATGAAGCATTTTTAAAACTAATATGATATTCTAGTGTTCCTTTAAAGTACCATTGGATAATAAAGGGTTAAAGTATTACGCATGTTTAGATGTGATAAGATATAGTTATAAATTACTTTTTACGCTACACTTTTATGTATACAATAAATTATAATTCCCTTCGATTCTATTTTAGATTACTTAAATTTCGAATGAGGTTTGTAGAAAATAATAAAGGTTCTTCAGTCCGATAAACTTATTGTAAGAATTAATTAATTCAAATTTAAATTTAAAAGCATCACAAAATACAAATTAACTTTATATATCCGTTGAAATTATTCTATAAAATGTATAATTTTTTTTTCTTCATTGAACTTTTTCATTTGACAGGGAATATTTTTCCCGAAGAACTTCAGTAAAGTATATATATGCATTTTCGAATAAGCAAACTCTGAAACGTATCATACTATACTTAAATAATGGCTTTCAGTTTGAAGAACACTTTTAATGATTATTTATCACTCGCATTATTTGAATATTTATAAGCTAAACTTCATATACAATTTTAAAAAAGAATTATTTATAACCAGTGAATTTTGAAACAGATTTTTCAAAATTACTTTTGTTTGAATGTTGTAGCTTACATTTTAATGTTTCGTTTCATACGTTTAATTTAACTAATGAAATCATAAATTCAATTAAATTCTTAAAATTTTGCAGTATTGATTCCATTTTCCTTACATCAGAGAAATGAACGCAGTGAAATTTACGAGTTTGTAGGGAATATAGGTTTAAATGCTTCCCTGGAAACCTAGTTTAACTGGAGTGAGTGGCCAAAATCCAAGGGTTAATTGCGAAATTGATTCCAGACTGATTCACCCACGTTTTTCCCCTTGGCCCTATTAAGTCGAGCCTAGCGAGAGTCTTTCGTTTTCATTATGGAATCATATCGTATGACACGTAGGCAGTTAAAAATATGGTCAATGAATTATTTTGATTTTGCATACATGTATATTGTGAATTATTAGGGTAGAGATGTACTGGTAGAAGATATATATTATCATTTTGAAAAGAAAGCCGTCATACTTAAGGTGTGTAGAATTGATCAACAATATTCACAACAGAAAATGTACTTGATTTGAAAGTTCTACAAGAATTCTAACAAACGTGACTTTTGCGGATTTAAATTTATTTCAAGGACTTGTATACAAATACTTCGTTTTATTATAAAATTAATTTTTTTCGCTCGTACTTTAACAGCAAGATCAAATAACAGTGTATTCTGATAACGATGTTGGATAGGGTAACGAAATTAAGAGTTTTTATCAATTTAAAAATATTAAGACTTAATGTTTTTCTTAAGTCCGAATAGAAATTAATCATGTAAGAAATTATAATACTAATATCATCTGTATTACCATGATTAAGAATTTTCGTGAGTAATTTTAATAAAAGCAAAAGTACATGAAAATATTTGGGATTCTTGTATTCCAGACTAATGATATTTTTTCTTTTACATTCACACACATTATTTTTTGTAAAACTATAATTATTTAATTATTTGAAGTATAGTTTTAGTTACTTAGTCGTTAATTTATTTTTCTCTTTAGTATTTAAAATTTTTAAATTTTCTCTCACCTAATTTTTTATTTCTTTTTTTCTTTCACAACAGTATATATATATATATATATATATATATATATACTGTTCAGTTCGGTATTTAAATGGTCATGTTGATGTAATGAATGACAATCAATTCTTAATAAAAATATAGATTTAGTTTATATAAAAGTTGAGTATATATCTTCATCATCTTCATGCAAGTAGCGCCTACTATATAACTGCGAGACATTACAAAAGAGCATAAAGCGGATCGGATCACATAGTCATCAGTAAGAGAGACAAAAGTAAAAAACAGTGGGAAAGGAAAGTGGCCAACCTTTGCAAGCATGATTGTAAATATCTTGGAATTGAGAAGTTCTGGAATCCTGTTCAGTTTGCAAGCTTATATGGACTTTAATACCAACGCCCACCACATGACTTTACAAAGCGAAGGAGATAGCTGCAGTTAATGAGCGTATAAAAATTTGTTTGTAAATTTAGTTGGGTGTAAAAACAGAATGTCTAAAAAAGAAAAGAAAGTGATTAAGGGGATTCATCCCACTCACACAGGTGTGTGTGGTTTGGAATAAATCTGCGTAATCTTGCACCTATAATCTTACAATATCCCTTATTTAGAGTTTAAGAAGTCATTTCTCAGGACTCATGATCAAGTAAAAGATGAAAGTCTTCCACAAGTTGCAACAATCTTTTCAAGGTTAAATCCTGTTAAGAGATATTAGAATCACTTCAATGTGCACAGGATTTTTCAAGGTATTTAAGGTAATTGAAGTGGCAAAACTCAATGCGAGGTATTATTGACACATCAATGGTACTACTTTCATTTTCAATATTTCATTTTTTCTGTCTTTTACTACTTCTTAGTTACTGCACGTGTTATTTTATATCTTTACAAACGTTTTGATTTCAACTGTGGCGGGTTTTTGCATAAGATTTCCGAAAAGACTTGGTTATTTAAATTATTTTATTTGTTTGGTCGATTACATCAAAATTATATGTTGATGAATGAAATATGCTTTCAAAAGTTATTTCAATATTTATAAGAGAAACATTATTACCATAAAAGGATTGCTGATGTATACTTAAGCGAAATGATTATTTTCAAGTGGTAGTGTTTGGTTGAAGTCTATCGTTTCATTCCATATTATTTCAGATGGAAAACGTTAAACAAGAGAGGAAAATCGACGATATAGAATATAAAAATTAAGCTATTTAATTGACTGCATGAAAAGTCATTGCTGTCAATTAATTACATGCAAAGGTGGGTGCATTAGTTTTCAGACCGATTTAATAAAATGTTCTTTTCAAATACATGTATGTGACATATTGCACTAAAAGCATTAACAAAAAATATGAGAACATAATTCTTTACTTCAGAAACATGCTTGATGTTAAACTTATGTAAAGTTTATACATAATTTTTTAAGCACAATTCATTCAACATTTCGCTGTTGTATTCATTTATTTGCAAGTTAAAAGCTTATGTTTAGGGTTGCAACTTCTCTTTTCGAGATCAGTTTACACACACACACACACTTATATGTATAATGGTGAAACTAGGAGTGTGAGATAAAATACAAAAAGGAAACTTAAAACAGAAGTAAAAAACAAAAATTATTTCGAATGTGTAAATTAATTTATAATTGAAATAAGAGAATTGTTTGAAAGAAAAGGTGAAAAAAAATGTGCACATCAGTAATTCAAATTACTGTGAAAGGTATTTGACACCATGCATGATTAACACGTTCATTGAATCCTCTTGATCCTGCTTAGCAGAATGATATTATCACAATTTGGTTAACATGAAAAACAATGAAACCAAACTATCTTATACCATTGTCTTGATTACACACACAAAAACTACGTGACAGTGAAAATGCAACACCATGAACAATGCTCAGAAAAATATGCAAATTTCAGGGGAGATGTAATAGAAATAATACGAAGTGCGTTGGAATCTGGGAGATGTGAAGCGATATATAAGAGAATAAAATCGGCATGAGTACGCCGTTCATTGGCTGGGGAAAATATATTTGCTAGAATGTAATATGGCACATTTTAAGAAGGACTGCCAGAGAGACCGATTGAACGCCTGGACCAACGCGTCTTCAGACTTGTGGCTTTATGTCCCTCAGACCACTTTCTTCGACATTTTATGGCAAGTGCAGGATACTGTCGATGATACCATATTGTTCAGGATCATTATTCACCGATTGACATCTGGGGGGCTTCCATTCAGGGCGACCATTAAGAAGGCTGCCATTGAGTGAAGGGCAGAGACGCCTCCTTTTGAGATGGTGTTGGTATAGAACCACGAGGAATTTACAGTGGCATGGTATGGTGTTTTCAGATGAGCCCCACTATTGTATAAGCAATGAAAAACATCGTATACGAGTCTGGAGTCAACTTCGCTTCAAGTCCAATCCGAACAAAAAAAGCGGAATGCCATATCGCGTGCCAATGTGGTATCATGGCTTGGAGTGCGATCATATGCGATTGAAGTTTACTTCTATTCCGTATTGTTCGTAATATATAATGTTCCACCAATTTGTGGATGACGTGCTCTGTTCGGTAACACTACCCTTTCTATAGGAGAAGCGGAATGTCATTTACTATTAGGATAAGGCCCGAAAACACGCGATTTGCACCAGCCAACATGCTTTACAATGTACCCGATTTTTTCTTGGACACCTACCTCCCAGCAAACGAACATGTTTTGGAAGTGATTGGACGTTGTTTGTGAATGTCCCAATGCCACTGACACGTTCAGTTCTTCCCCGTTCACGAAGTCGAATTGTTGTAAATGGTTAAGAGAGAATGGACAATTATCCCTCAAGAGTCAATCCGTGTACTCTTTGAGTCTGAACCTAAACGTGTTGCTGAATGTGTTACAACCAAAGGTGGTCCAACAAATTATTGAGAATACTGTACAGTCTATTTATAAGAATATCATATCGTAATAAACATAACTTATTGTTCGTCGTTGTGAATCTCTTTTTGCCAATTTTTATCATATTCTGCTCATGCATTCAAGGTTTGCATTTTCAATGTAATTTAGTGTTTATTTTTAAGATAATCTAAGCACTAATTTATAGATCTAATAAAAAGCTTATTTCAATTTAATAAGGTAAATGTCACACACTGCAAAAATTATTTTCACATTCATAACTTAAAAA
The DNA here is from genome assembly GCA_019974015.1 of Nephila pilipes. Classification (NCBI taxonomy): domain Eukaryota; kingdom Metazoa; phylum Arthropoda; class Arachnida; order Araneae; family Nephilidae; genus Nephila; species Nephila pilipes. Next base: position 95,164 of record BMAW01056017.1, read on the forward strand.
TATTTCGTATAATGTTTAAGGTAGTTATTTTATTTTCAAATATCGGTTCCTCATATAACGGTGTTGAAAATTCTTAATCCATCTACAATATTTGCAGATCTAAATATTAATTAGTATACATGAATTACTTAATTATTTTTTATCTACTAACTGAGCGCAACGTATTTTTTAAAATGGAAGTATAACTTGATATTAAGTAGAGCAAATTCCGATAGGTTAGAGAAATGTGATTGAGGTTCTTTGTTAACTTCGCTCTGAAAAGCAACATGAGGGCTATTGGCGATTGACCTAGTAATCTTTAATACCAATGACGTGACGAAGATAACATTTGAGTTGATACTTTCCGCTCTAACAATTTACATCACGCCCATAGGAGGATGTGAGACCTCGACCAGTTGTAATGTACACCAGCGCCGTTTCATGATGGGTATTCAATCGTACCATGTTTCGAACCCACAACATGACGGAAAAAACCTTTGCAGAAGGTCCGCAATATTGACCACTAGACTATCGCCGCATAACAAATTAGATAATACAGAAATGTAAGTCAATAAACGTCTGAGAGATTTCGCAGAAGGCAATTTACATAGTTAATTTCACGTTCATTTACGTAACACATAACATTTTTCTTTCAATTTGTGACGCAGGAAACCTTAGAGTTCATATCTGGTTATTAGGTTTAGATACATGTCAAAAGATTAAAAGAAAAATTGTGCTTATGTAAGGCATCTATTGTTGCAAGTAAAAGAAATATCTTTTTCTTTTACAGTATGTTCTTAAGTAAACATTTTGTAACTCCTTTTATAAAAAAGTTATTTTGACCAAGCTGATTCGAATGTAAAATCTTAAAATGAATTTATTTTTAAAAAACATTTCTTTTGAAATGACAATGTGTTTTTAAAGACACATACGGATATGTATGATGTTGCAAATTTTATGAATTCAGAAAGAAAACATATGAAATAATTTTAATGTTTTACAGTAAAAGGTAATTAAAGAATGTATAAGTGATTCAGTTTCCTTTAATCAAACTTGTTTAGATTTAAGTAGAAGTACACACATTCTTTCTATTTTGACACATTTTAAAATTTAATTTTTTAAGCTACTAGATTTTTGGATTGATTTCTTTGACTGTAGTATTTGTAATTATTAGAAAACGTAAATATTCATAGAATTTACGAAAAAAAAAATATATATTGTAAAAATTAAATTTACAGTTTAAAAATTTCTTCTAGAAAACATTATTACTGACCGCATTTGTGTAGTCGCTTACTATATCCAATATATATTTTTAAAAGAAACTAATACAGATTTTTTTTATCTAGTTCATTTATAGTCGACAAATATATATAGGTAATATTTGCCAGAGAAAAAGGTAATAAATATTTTTGAATTTGTAGATACATAGCAATTACTAAACTCTTCTTGATAATCTGAATGATTTGAAATAATACGAAGCTCCATTCGTGTAAAAAAGTAAATATTTTTTGAGTTATTTTTACCATGATGAAAATCTTTGCTCAGAATTTAAATTTATTTTTAAAACAAAATTTTATCAGTTATAGACTACTACAAAAATAAATATTTAATGAAAAAGAGTATTCATAAAATGTAAAAATTAATTTTTAGAAAATAAAATTCAAAGGAAATTGAACGAAATAATTAGTATCAAAGTAAGTTTTTGTAAATTTAAGTATTTAGATTTATTTTAATATTTAAAACAAAATATGTTTTGAAAATAGCCTTATCAAACCCTTAATAAATTCTTATACGTTTTTCACATTCTTAATGAAAGGAATTTGATAATAAGTTCCATTCCCTAATATTTTCAAAATGCTTAGAAAAGGGTTAATAAGCCCTACTATAATATTTTACTGTATAAATTTAAGAATAGTTTGAATAACTGGAACTCTTATAACGCGCGTCTGTACATGAAAATTTGTGCCTTCTAAAAAAAGCATTTTCTATTCTTGTAACATAATAATTAAAAAAAGCTATAAATATTTTGATTATTTTACTTTTTGTCTTAATTGTGAAGATTGCTATATTTGAAACTGTAAATGCGTTTTTCAAAAACGAAAAACCCGTTTTAAGCCGTAATTTTCAAAATAAAGAAATGAACATTATTGCAAAATCAAAAAGAGTAATCATACAGCAGAATATTCAGTTTTATTTAGATATTTAATGCTAAAATATCTTAGAGTTAATTTAAGATCTTTATAGTTATTATTTTCAAATTTTAAACTGTATTTTTTTGTAATTTAGATTTTATATAAATTTTCCCAAATACGTGTTTTGAATACTCGTGTGAATGTTTTTTATTTCTATGTAATGTTTTTAATTTTATCACTAATAAAATGTATTGATATGGCTTTAAGTTATTGAGCTCTTATTTCGATATATTAGAATGTAAGCAATTTAAAATTATAAACGCTATATAAGGCTTTAAGAAATTTTGAAATATTATACTTAAGGACAACGAATTATTTTTCTGTAGTTAATTTACAAGAGGCTGAATAATTTTCAATTATTAAAAATAATTTTGTGAAAATGATCTATAAATATAAAAAAAAAATCAATCACATATTTTAAATAATATTTCAAATATTATTGCATTTGACGATAAACTAATTGAAATTTAAAAATATATGTATCTAAAATACATGACAATATTTTATATTTCTTATTGCTAAACAAATAAAATTATTATCTTACTGAGTAAACTTTATTAAGTCTATTACGAGAGAAATTAGTTCTTTCTCTTGCATCTTAAATGAACACTGTTCGACTTATACTATGAGTTTTAATAATCGACACATTAATTTTCTACTTGGCTGGTAACCAATACTTTGTATGCAGGTAAGTACTCTGCAGTACTTGTATAGCTTTTTAAAATACTCATATTCGAATTATAGGAAACTTTTGATATAATTACGTCGATTTAACTTTTTCCGTCTAATTTTGATTTATTTACTACAGACTCAATTATTTTATTATTGGTTATTATTTTTTTCATATTATAATAATAAAATTTTTAAAACTATAAGAAAATTTTTCGAATTAATTTAGTGGAATTTATGTAAAATTGTGCTTGAAAAAGAAAATTTAACATTATTATTTTTCTTTTCTTCAGATTTATTTTCTCATAAAATAATTTCATGCGTGTTAGGAAACTAGACATTATGTGTAATATATCTTTTCTAGTGTTGTACTAAAGAAAGTAATTTAAGCACAAAACTACCAAAAACGCAATTTTACAAAAAGTATTCCCTCCATTTTCTTATTTCATTGCTAAAGTAGAAAAATTCGTTTTCTAGCTAACGTTATTTAGAGGCAGTCGTTTTAAACGTTGTGGATGAAATAGTAAATGATCTGAAATTATATAAGGGGATATAAAAGAAATATAATCTTCTTTCTCCAACAAGAAGAATGGTTTTCTCAGTTTCCCTTTCATGTGCTTCAATCATACAAGTACTTCATTGAGTTTCATTTGTTCCTAGAAAAAGAAACTCGTTTCTCTTCTAATCAAAATTTTTGTCTGGTTTTTGGACAAAATGTTGTAACTAAAACCTTTAAGAAGAATAATTTGTTTGTATGCTCAGGTTAATCTAAAGGGTTCTACTATAGCATCAATATTTTTTTCATAAAGATAATAATACTCAGTTTCACAAAAAGTGGGAGGCAAATTTGTTGAAAAATTACTTTTTTAGCTTTCTTAAATATATTTACTTATTTGATCTTCTGTTCTTCCTCCAAGTACTCTTTTTATTATTTATTCAACAAAATTAAGTTATTCATCTATATTGCCTCAAGAAACTTGAGAAATTAATTTGAAAACCTTTCATTAATAGTACTAATATGATGTTACCGTTAATGAAAACATTCAATAATGATAACTTTTAATAATATTGAAACATTAATTTGCTATTCACCAATGATAATAATGATTTTGTACACAGTTTGAAATTTTTTTACGTTTAGAAGTCTTCTAAAGATACACATTTAGGGCATTAGAAGTTCGCAAATATACAAAAAATTCTTATCACAAACCTATACATTGGAATATCTTACCGTGGACAAAAAGATAATTTTCTTTAAGAAATAGATAACTTTTGTTCCAACAAAAATAGTACTTAAAGTTTATCTACTTTTCGGAGACGATAATTTTTGAAAACATTATAAGTATGTCCAATAAATATATAGTAATTATAACAAACTACTTTATTAAACCACATTTTAGTGAAAACACTATAGTTTCTTTCTAATTGCTCGCCATTTGAATGCATCAGTTCCATCTGTGTTTCTATTTTTCGAAGCATGAAAGTTGTTAGATGCAAGTCGTCAGATGCCTTATTGTTTCTTGTTTAATTGTCTCAACATAATTTCAATAGCCCCCCCCCCAATAACCATTATATGATAAGAAAACAAGAAATGATGACGTAGGGCAAGACTTTATGAGTAGAGAGAGTGATCAATCTCGGTTTCAAGATGGCAATCACGTTGCAGGTAGCATCTTTTCTATAAATATCAATGGAGGGGCAAGGGCATGAGTCTTGTTCGAGATTATGGACCATTTTTATAGGAAAATAGTTTAAATTAGACTAAGGTTTTGGGTATATGTACTGGTGGAGCTCGTTCCATGTCTGAATGCTGAGGAGGATTACAACCACTTACTCGAAAAGAAACCGTAGATGCATCCGTTTCATTATTCACAGGTACGCACTTGATTCAAAGCATCTGAGAGACCTATTCTGAATCAGATATTATAACTTACAGTGTGAATGTAGTAAATTTAATAAAGGCTCGTCCATTAAATATAAGGTTTTTCAAAATACTGTGTGAGTATTTGAGAGCCGAATACTCGCCTTTGTTATGTATAATAGTGCACAATGACTGTCTCGGATTAATGTTTTGTTACTTTTATAATGAAGGCTAGGAAATTTTTCTTTAATCTCTCTATGGCTGGAAATTTTGTTTTTCTTACAGATGTCAAGCATTTTGCAGACGAAGATTTGCATATTTGTGCAACATTTTTGAAAAGTTAAGTTTCCTGAATATCCCAATTCAGGGAAAAAACATGCACTTTTTGATTTCAATGGAAAGAGCTTCAGTTTTTATTATTTAAAAAAATACACCTCAATTTATAAAAAAAAAATGCAGAAGAAAACTTAATGAAGGTGCTAGCAAGAAGTGCATTTTTTAATATTGCAAATATTTTTGTGATGTCAATTGAATTTGATATCTAAAGACATAAAAATCATTTTTGAAGAATATTTTTTACAGATAGTAATATGGTTTGACAAATACTTTCAAAACGCACATTTTGGAATAGTTTGCATGTATTTAAGATCCATATAACACTAGTACTCTATTTAAGTTTATTTCTGCAGAAGAAATTTTTTTTTATCAACTTGTATTTTGACAAGAGTTTGAAAATAAAAGTTTGCAACAGGGAATTGACAAAATGTTGGATTTCAATAAAAGATTTGCAACAGGGAATTAACAAAATGTTGGATTTCAAAAAACCATTCTAAGCAATCAATTTCAACGTATTTTAATCCCATTTTCATTGTACTTGTGTGAAGTTTGGTTTTAGGCAGTCGTTGTGATAAAAAGTATTAAAGAAAAAGAAATGAGAGTGACAACGTCCAGTTTGATCCTACGATTTGGAAAAATGAGCAGAGATTTCCAGACCTAACCCATAAATTACTAATTAATGTTGAAGTAATGAGTAATAAATAAATAAAATAATTTGTTTAATAATGCTGGCACACAAGTTATAAATATTTTTTTCTATTTTAGGAATATTAATACTTTTACTGACCACAGTAAAATTATAATTCTAAAAGTGTGCCGCTTCTCATAACGTTTTGGGAACTACTGACGTAGAAGGAAGCATTTAATTTTTGCACTCCATGGAGAAATTCAATGTGGGCACTTTATTGCAAGACTATGTTACCCTCAACAACTATGTTGAAGGTTCGTCTGTTTTGAATCATCCTTTCAATCTTCCTGGATCTTATTTAATCCACTTGAATAGAATGATTATTATATCTTTATGCCCATAAGCATACGTCAATACTCCTTGAATTTCTTGAGAATTTCTTCCAAGTTTTTCCAAAAATTGGTTGTTCAATCTTTGACTGGTAATCGCAATAGCTGTCATAGTCATGAATAGGAGTAAACACAAGCAACAGAACCATTCGCTAATCAAACACTTCTAATTTCGTCGTTCGAATGAGTACTGACTGGTGATAGGACTATTCGTATGACCAACGAGCCATTTAATGTTCATGACCATTCATAGCAGTATATCCACCACATTGGACGAAATTGCGTATTTATTAGACATTCTACATATATTAGTTGCTAAATTAATTTCGATTTATTTAATTTTGGATTTCGTTGGCATTTGTTTGATTTTTCGGATAACTTAAATCGATTCCTGAAATCTATTTCTACTAAAATTAGACTAATGAATTATATCTCATTTAGATATTTAAATTATGACATAACTTTTGCAAGTTACTAATGTAATGTATATTACGATAAAGAATTCAGTAAATGTAAGGGGAATAACAAAAAAAAAAAATGCAGTGAAAATCATGGTAATGAAAGGAATTCTAAGAAACTTCAAATTTCAAAAGAAATTAATATCAATCAAAGTTTTCACAATCACAGATGCATTACATTGACCTATCTAATTATTTTGGAAATACCTTTGAGAATACTTTCAAAACGTTAATTTAAATCGAACGTTATAAGACAGAGTTTCTGAAATAGAAAGAATGATTGTAGAAGAAACAGTTAAGAGAAATATATAACACCTAGTATTATTCCCTGAACCAATTTTCAAAACGAAGCATATAAAAAGCAAGAATTAACAATAAGTAATTTTAGATTTTAAATCAGTGATATATGCGTTAGATTGCTTAAATAGCCAACTCACATAATTAATATTTAATAAAATAATATCTAGTTAAGAGTTTGAAAAATTTGTTATATAAATTATATAGGTTTGAAGTTTTGTAGAAAAAATTACAACGTTTTCAAAAATTTAGTTTGCTTGAAGTGCATTAAAATAAGTTAAAACTTGTAATAAAATCTTATTCTAAGTTGCTTAAATCCAGAAACTTAGTGAAATTACTTGAATCAGTTTTCTTATTTCAAAGAAAATTTATAACTCAGTATTTTTAATTGATTAATTTTGAAATATGATTTATTCTTAACTCCCGACTTGTAATTACATAATTTGAAAATTAATCAATTAAATCGTAATTTTGATTTAGTAAATTCGTAACTAACATTACAATCTTAAATATTTTGACGTTCGTGCAGCAATCAACAAAATAGTTATAAATTCGAGTATAACTAACAATAATACCAGTACTATAGTAACTCATTTTTTTTGCGACGCGTAAAAGTTTTTTTTATTAAATATGTTCTCTGAATGTAAAATAAGTTTAAATAAGGTAGCAGTAGAAATTATGTTAGAAGTGAAAAATATTGCATCATTTAATAAAATAGAGAGGAGAGTATTTAAATTTTGTATAAATATATCAGTTAATTAAATATATTATTACGTAAAATACCACATTCCCTGAATGATTTCCATACTTTTTTCCCGCTTTGAAATCAATTTCCACATAAGATAAATTTATAGGTAATGAGGAAAGCTATTTACAACCCCACTTTTGAAATAATAATCGTAGGAAAGAAATATACATGTTTATTAGTCCATTATTCATAAATTATTTCTTCATCATTATTATTCTTTTCCCGAAGAATGATTATTTGAAATAACTATGTTTGATTCATTCTTAACTTCTTTCTGTAAGTTACATAATTTTCATAAATAAATAGTTAATATATTCAGTTTAGAAAAGTAAAAGTCTACTGCATCAATGATTTTAAAAAAAATATTCTAAAACCAGTTAACATAATTCATTTTTAACACTTAAATATGAATTCGCTTTTAGAAATGGATTTAGAGTTAGCATGATTTGCATTTTGTCGAACTAAAATTATTTCAATGCTTTTACGTCATTAAAATATCATGAAATACAGGAATTATTCCTTTAAAAATCCTAATTATTGAAAACAACAACAACAAGAAAAGTTTTGACATAATAACATGTTAAGCAGAAAATATGAGAAAGATATTCAGATAGAGGAGTTTCAGGAAATTAACTAGAAATACTTTTAACAGAGTTAAAAACACAAATATCATGCTTTAATTTGACAGGAGATATACCCCATTGCCTTTAAAAAAATCAATATATTTTTGGAACATATTTCAATTATCCAAGTTGCAAATATTTTGCAAACAATGGGATTATCTATTTATATTTTTTTTATATCAAAATAGAAATATAAATTTGAGACTAGACATACAATATATGTAGGACATTTTGAATTGTATGGTGGCGTTGCAATCTCTGCGAAAACTTTTGTAACCCTCCTGTATCCATTTAGAAAATGATTTGATGCTTGCTCACCAAGCTGAGTCAGTAAGGTTCTATATTAGAGGATTTACTTGATCCCCGAGAATGATATATTCTTTAGCGTAGAACTTCATCTTCCGTTTTAAGACTAAGCAACTACTAATTTGTTACATAAATTGTTTTTCATGAATTTACAAATAATATGCAAGGATTTCAATTTTTTAATTAAGCAATTTTGATAGTGTTTAACATCTATGTTTAACGCTTACCTTGTGATTGTAGATAATGTACAAATCAGTATATATTTTAACTAATTTTGATTAGAATTTAAAAAACTATTAATAGTCAAAAGTTCTAATTCTGACAAAAAAAAATTATAATTTCATTTTATATTATTATAAGAATTATAAGTTTCCTTTTTATTTTGCAAGCATCCAAATTAAATCTGTGCGAGTAAAGCATTTTAATGATGATATAATTCATATTTATATATTACCAATATGTATATAGTTCATTGCTAAAAGTTTTTTGTAATATTACAAGTAAATTAATTGACACGTAGAAATAGCAGCAAATGAAACATATTGTTTTAAATAACATTTATTTAATATTAAACGTAAAAGATTCAGATAAATTTCAGCAGTTCTCCATAGCCAATAAAATAATAAAGGTTTTTCATAACCTTGACATATGTTTAGTATCTTAAATTAGTATTGTTTGTAATAAATGTTAATGATCTTTGTTAATTATTTATAGGGAAACGAATCGATTCCCTACAACTTCCATATTTAGTTTGTGAAGATAAGTAGTTCTTGATTAATACTGCTATTTAGAGTAACAATTACTATAACATTACTTAAAAAGTAACAAATTGTAAGAATTAAGTAGTTGGAATATTTAATATACAATGAATCAAAAGATATTGGTTATAAACATTGAAATGTTTTTTTGCTTAAATCTAGGATTTTTATATTTGAGTATTTTAACAGAGTTAGGAATTACGGGTAATTTTGCTAGGTCTTAAAATAAAAAGTATTTTTCTTATGAAATGAAGGAACAGAATATTCTTTCAAAGGCGTAACAAGTTCATTTCTGATTTCATACGTGTAGTTTCTGTTACAACTATGTTTGAATTCAAATAAACAGCTTACTTAAAGCTATTGCAGAATACATGAATGTTATTTGTCTGATCTTTTTTTTCTAATTTTCTACGTAACAGAAAAATGTATCTTTCTTATTTTTATTTCTGTATGAAACATTACAAGAATCAGCTAATATAAGCTAATAATACGTAAGATAAATCGGAGAAAGTCAGCAGGTTAAGGAGTTTTGGGAGAAAGATAATTCTTCAATTTTTTAAAAAATATACTCCTGTATGAATATGCTACATGTCTTAACACAGATGCATATATTACGATTTTGATTCATAAAAAGAATTAATCTAAGATAAAATTTGCTGCTTCGAATAATTCATATGATTAGCAAATATTACATTCAAATACTCACACACTCAGATAGAGTTTGAAATACATTTATCATACGTAATACATCAAATAATACCACGGATTCTTAAAAAATATATTCTTGATTTCAGTTTAAAAGATATATTATTTTATATATACTCTTAGAGCTTTTTAACTTTAATGGATCACTCCAAAAATTCGATAAAATTCAGTTTGAATGAGAATTTGCTTAGAGCATGTATTGTTTTTGTCATGCCTTTCTGAGTATTCAAATTATAACATCCATTTCCAACAGTTTATCTATTGCTTTTCCATGCAAGACTAGAATATTCGATCAATCTTTGAGTATTCAAATCAAGATATATATAATATCTATAATTCTTCTTGAAAAATCATCAATAGATGGAGCTAGCGTCATCATTTCCCCTCCTTGATCTCACGGGATTGAATATAGAAACTTAAGAGAGAAGATTGTTTTTAAATCAGTAATACTCAATTCATGATAATATTCTGTTTATCAGTCATGATTAACTACATGATATGGTATTTAAAAGAATTTGTTTTTTAAACTGAAAATGTTACATTTTGAAATAGTTGGGGTTTTTTTTTGTAAAAAAAATACTTGTCTTATTTATAACATTTATCATCCAGTTCAAACAATACAAAATTAAATGTATTTTAGATAATGTTAGTTTCCAAAAGTGAAATTTAAGGAAATATGATATAAGTGAGAATTTTGAATAAACTTAATATACTTGTTTGAAAACTCTTCGGGAGTAAACTTCAAATTTCTTGAAAAATTTAATTAACGTTTGTTTCTATATTTTTTATTCTAGAAACTTAATTTTGCGGCTGCGATAGAAATAAACAAGTGAAGAAACAAACAAACTTATTGAAAAAAGGAAAATAAAGCATTGAATTGAATAAAGGTAATTCATGATTCCAGTTTTACAAGGGAAAAATTTTAATTACATATAAAAAGGGAAAAATGCATTTCATATTTATTTCAGGAGTTATTTACATTTAGCATAATAAAACCTGAGTTTTCATTGCTTGAAGGCTTCTTTATTGCGTCATATATATTATTTTGCAGAATGTAATCAGTATGAAAAATCAAAAAATAAACTGCTCGTTTAATAAAATATTCACAATAGTTTTCTCTACCATATTTCTCTGTGTTGCACAAAAAAGTGAATTTGAAAAATTATTTTATAATTCTTTGGAATAGGAATCAAATGAATTATTGAAAACCCCCTGAAGAAAACGCAATGATACTGATATGTATTTCATGTAAAATTGTTTACTTAACAAAACTTATGTGAGCAAAATTTCAAGTTACTCTCTTATATTTCTCACCCTCATTTCTTTATCTTATTAATAGCAAAGGTTTGAAAAGAAAAAAAAGCATTATGATCATGAAAACTCAACAAATGTAAAATTAATATATTTAGACTTTTCATCTAAATTTTCATCTATATATATATATATATCTGAATTTATAAATATTTATCCCATACTTTGACAGCTATTTCTGGGTATCTTAGTTTCAGATAGCATTTTGTAAAATTTTGATCTATTAACTTATCACTTAGAGATAAGACTGTATTTTCCCAACCAATAAGCCTTTTCGTTTTGACCACAACTAAAAGATTAGCAGAGTTCCCAGATAGCCCCTTTATTGTCCAGAATGTCTCGTTACTCAACCAAGTCAAATTCTTACTTACAATGGATATATAATTACATAATTACTTCACTTGCATCTGCGAGCAAGTCAAACACTTGACCGTAGCAAAGATATGGTTCAGTATATCAGAGATATTCAGAGATATGACTTTTTTGCAGCAGAGATATACTTCAGTAGCGTTATTTTTTAACTGCTGCTTACATCTGGTGAAGTGAAAATTTGTTTTTTCCTCGTGGAACAGCACATTTTAGAAAGAAAATTCGAATAGTGAATTATTAGATTTTTTGTATTATTAGGATTTATATTTCTCCGTGAATATTGTTACAAAGAGAATGTTAAGTGACTTTTTTCACCTATAATCGGGAATTTTTTTTTAAAACTAGTATTCTGTCTTACTCTTTTTCTATTCAAGTTATGTAATAAAATTCACATTAAAAATAATACAGTGTTTATCCAAGCGTTTAAATTCAGTATACATATATATATATATATCTTATTCACTATATAAATTTTGCTTACTGCACTTTAAAAGAAATTGGCAATAAAAATTTTTTGTGCGTTTTCTTTCCCGTAAAAAGTAGTTACATTCTCTAATGAATAATTTTTTCACTGTTTAATTTCGGTTTATAAGTTTTGATCTAGACAAATATGAGCATTGGTGGATGAAAGATTTTGAAGTTAGCTTTGAATTTTAATATCCAGAGGACACATTTTCGATGAGACAAATCTTCAGCCGTGCATTTACTGACTATAAGATGTTCCTTATATTAAGATTGGCTTATATTTCTTTTACTGAATTAATTCTTGGTGGAAAGATGCTGAATAATTTTATGTATTAATTTTTACATACCTAGGAAAGCGAACTTCTAATTAATGCATCTGTATATATGTTCAGGTCAAATTAAGTCAAGTATGCGTCAAGTAAATTTGAAAATTAGTTTTCATAAAAAAAAGGAGATTAATTCAAAAAGAAACAAAAATAAAAGTTGGTATTTTAACTAAACTACATATTACTAACTTAATCCAGCTTTCTTTTTAAACTATTTTAATATAACTTAAAAACAGATTTAAATAGAGTAAACAAATATCTATCAGTACTAATTAAGGATGATTGAACAAAGTATCTGACAAAAAGGAAAAAGTGGTAACCGAAAGAATTATTCCGTCATTTTATTACCTCTGATATTTTTGTTGCGATAAGCACTTATCCTATTTATAAGAGATAGCTTCGTGTTTACTGCAACGGGTTTTGAGGTGGGTGAAAGGCGAGTTCGAGGTTTTATCTCGCAAATTCTATTCAATGAATTGAATAATTGGATCTACTGCAAATTAAAATTAAGTTGGGCTTCAAAAACTTAGTGTGTTCAATCTAAGAGAGATAGTCGGACAGATGTTCCATTCTATATTAAAATAATATCTAGCATTATGAAGACTTTGGTCAATAACACATCAGAAATGGTTATATGTTTTACAACGACCTAAGAGTTTTAAAACCATTCATATTTATATTACATATAAATATATAGGTCCGAAGATATATAGGTCATTATGGGTAAACTTCCTTAACATTATTAAGAAATTTAATTCAGTAATACATAAAAAATGATCATTTAGAAAACTTTTCATTACTGATAGCTTATTGTTTCAAAAGGAAATAATTGTAACTTTAAAAATATATTATTTAGTATATCTTATGAAAACTAAACTGATTTAAATAAGTGAAATATTAAACAGGGAATCGAAAAAAAAGGAATTTTTACTTAAGATTTGAAATAAAGTTTAAACTAAATTTACGTGACACCAGTTCTGGGTATCATGGGCCACTGTACAGTGAAGACAGGATTGAGACGTTCACCACGGGGCCTCTATACACGTACAAGATTTTCACCACTGCCCATATTAAATCTGGATTCGTTGCTAATTCCATTTGGTTTCAGCCCAATCCCTTCGAGAGCAACACCCCCCTGAACAGAGGCGATGGTGAGTGGATGTCAATGGCAGTATACAAATAATGGGCGCCGCGATAGCAACTGTCTTACAACCAGGAGCCTTGAGATGGTACGACTGACAAAGAGGCCCGTAGTGAAGGCGCTGCCTGGGTACGGATGGTGGACAATGAGACGGCGTTATGCGTGAGTGTCGTTTGGTGTTACTGTCTTCTCAATTGTTGGTCTGTCAAGAGCATCCTGAGAATGGTAACCGTGTAACGGACCTCTCTCTTGTCCCCTCCTCATTGTTAAGTCAGAAATACCTAGATGGCGAGCTACTCGCAGAACTCACCACCCGGTGTCCATCATTTCTATGATTCTTCCTCTCTAGAACTCTGACAGCTGCTCCTATTGCCTCCGATGAGGACATAATAGGATCTTTAGATAAAAAGCAGAAATCTGCAACAGATTAAATACACGCAAACAAGCTCTGCTTCCCTGCTTTTTAAACCAAGATGAACGAAATTCAACTCCCTCTGGCACTATAACGTAACTCGCAATCCCGCTGCTTTTCTATTCATTTACATATCTGCTTAACAGATACATTCATGCTAAGTTTTGTAACAATCCCATTCTTACTTCTTGGTGCGCAAATGTTATTACAATGAGTGTATATGAACTAATATGATATACTTCTTTAACTTTTAAATCCTAATATTTTCTCATTACTTTTAAACAAATATAAGTTCTTTCGTTCTCTTAATATATGCAAAGATAAAATGTAATACCAGATTAATTTACCTTTCTGCTTGAATTATTTTAACTACGAGTTCTAAGGCATCACTTAAATGTAAGACGTTAAAGATTATTTCTGAAATAAATTATTAAATTTCAAAATATAAATTGCTCATTATTTCCGTTAAAGTCCAAAGTACGTTATTATAAGCCTTTTAATTTATTCATAACTCATAAACAGCAAATGAATTCAAAGAAATAGAGTTTTAATTGATGTGAAAATTTGTTTGAAAAGTAGTATATCTGAGGTTATTACGTCTAATATTTCTGGTTTTAGTACTAATTTCAAAGTTAACCAATAGCTTGCTCCATTACTTTGTACAGGTAGTTAAGTGGTAACTATACAAATGAACCGAGGGGAATTTGTTGAAAAATCTTTCCTGAAATCAAGGTTTTAATTGGACAGGTTTCCTGGACAATCATTGTTATTTTGATCTCGTAAGTTTACCTTATTTGATGGTGGTTAATGAACCATGAAAATGTAATGCGGTATTGATTCTGATAGACGTTAAATGTTCTTTAATAACAATTGATTAATATTTTCAAATCGCTTATGGTTCATATGGTCTACATGAATTATACTATTTTCGGAATCCTAAAGTTTCAAATAAAACATGCTGTGATGGCTGTTTTACACAGAACTAATGGCTGTAGTACCACATGCGAAATATTTTTGTTTCATATGTTAATTATATTAAATATTATTGTTATTTTACACCTTATCAAAATTATTATTTCTTTATTGCCTGATCAACATGACACCGAAATGACAGAAGATTTAGGATAGGTGGAGTCAGGAAAATATGAATTTGTTTTTTTATATTTACATTGGACTAATTTTAAATAGAAATAAACTTATATTCATGAAAAATAAAATTATTTTATTTTTCATATAATTTTATTTGAGTGAAATAAAACTTGTTAGGAATAGAAATATATATATATATATCAAGTGAAAAAAAAGTGGTTTTATTACTTCACTGGTCATATAACACGCAAAAAGAGGTTTCTTGAAAAATATTCAATTTAAGAGTAGAAATATAAAGTAAAACAAAAATTATTATGACACTTAAATTATTAATTAAAAACTATTAATTAAAGATAGTTCTTTAATCACAAGTGTTTAATATTTTCAGCTTAACATCTATTACTATTCAATTTGAAATAATTGTGGCTGTAAAGTTTTACGTTCATCCACTTTAGTCTTGAGCCAGTAAAAGCGATAGTGCTTTACTGAAGAACATTTAGATAAATTCTAATGTTCTTATCATTTTAAGACTCCATTACCTTGTATGTACATTTATTAATGAATTATTTCAAAGGATATTATTACTAATTTTATCACAAGGTTACAGAATTAATACTAATAGAAAATAATAGATTTTTTAAAGCATGTGTTAATCCAATGCATTTTAAGTTTGTTTTTGTTGCTCAAATTTGATACGCGTACGAAAATCTAAAATTACGAAACAACAAAATTTCGAAAAAAATATTGTAATATGTAATATTTCATTGAAAAAATTATTACGGTGGAATATATAAAAGGTTATATAAATTAACAAATGAATATAAATTCATTTTGAAAGATTACCATAATTATGGTTATAATCAATTTCATTACAATTTCAAATTATTTTAAATTTAAGCATTTGCAAGTCTGATAATTTTAGTGTGTTAAAACGCCTTAATTGAGAAATAATGAAACGATTTAATAGAAATATTAAAAATAGCATATTTACTTTTTTAGTAAGAAATATACTTGAACAAATGTCTGTTTTTTCGTTATAGGGTTTTAAATCATCTACTTTCTAGAAATTACATAAGAAAATTTTTAAAAGATATTTCATACATTAAAAATCAATGTTAATTGAAAATATCAGATTTGGCGGAACTAAATTAGTTCAAAACTTGTTATAAATCATTCCACGTATTTCCTTTACAGTATCTTTCCACTTTCAAGAAATTCCAATCTGTGTTCGCACGAAGAAGAAATAAAATTCAATTGACAAAACGACCATCGATTGGAAAATTCATGAATATCAATCTGTCCCATCGCCCAAACCTTGCTGGATTGACGCCTCGTATAATCAAACTGTCATTGAGAGCCTGTGGCGACTTTCTGTTGGCGGGATTTTGGAGTCATGCATCGTAGTCACACACTGTGAGACAGAAAATTGCATTGCTTATAAATGAGCATCATTAACATACCTGAAAGACGTAAATTAGGTGATTGGGTCACACTGGCGACGTTGCCTTATTTTCGGGAAGAGCCATTTACTACATCACTAGTGGATTTGGGTTTTATAGGGTAATTTCAGGAATGTTTTTACATAAAGTTGGAATGCTCTAGAACTTTTCAAAAACAGGTGACATTAATCTGTCTTTTAAATGGTGCAGTGGAATTAAATAATTTATTGACTTTTTGGAAATAAGAAAGCTTATGATAGTAGTTTGAAATGGTAGAAAACTGGGATTATCAAATAAAGATTTTCAGAATTTATTATCAATCTGAAACTTTGGAATTAAAATTTTGTAGATCTATATAAATATTCAATGCTTTGATTTTTTCTCAAATAATTATAAGTAACTGAAAAGCATTCTTATTGTTTGCTGTAGAATAAAAGATATTTTAATCTTTTCACTTACAATTTTGAATTTTATCAATAAACATTTACATTTCATTTCTAAAACAATTTTATCACATGGATCTGAATTTCACTTGTATTTTGTTTCCTGAAAGTTATATAAGAATGTAAATAAGAAAACAAAACGCAAAACTGATAACGAGGATTAAAAATATTTTTGGTGAAGATGGGTAAAATATGTAATACATATAAGCTTATATTTAACATTCATTCTACAAAACATAATAATTTATAAAGTATATGTATCACTCTTATACGATTTCATTAATTGACAAAACAATCTTTGTGGTAGCAAAATTGAAGGAAAACATTTTGTTTTCTAAAGAATTCCATACAATCCTACAAAATCGAACATAATTATTTAAACTGTAAAAAAATCCTGTGATTTTTATATAATTTTCTCTTTAAAACATTTTCGATAATTTTTGTAGATATATGATCGCAATTGAACGCTTCAATATGCTAAGAAATATGATAATCATTTTGTTATAAGTAGAGACATTTACTGTAGGAAAGCAACAGAAAATAATTTGTATAATCTAACAAAGTACCTATTCATTTTACAAAAGGCATTGAATTTCAAAAAATTGGAAAATAAAAGTGAGGAAAGAATAATAAACTCATTGTAAAAAAATTAGAAAATAAGGGTTGTTTGGAATTGATTCTTCTTGGGACATAATGTGCCAAACATAAAGTAAAATATTCCAAGAGTCAGTCAAAATATGTTAAAATTGCAACAACAAAGTATTAGAGAAGGGACAGCTTTTAATAAAATTATGTATATAGATTAAAACTGATTTCCTTTATGATAATAAAAATACTTATCAGAAAATAAGCCTGCTCACTTAGCATACATTCCCTGAGCTTAAACATCAGTTTTTAAAGTGTATTCTTTTAATTAAATCTAATCAAAATATATTACAACAAACAGCGAGTTCTCGATCTCGGTGAAGTTTTCCAAAAGGATTCCTTTTTTTCTAAAAAAAAGGGGAGCATTATTTATTTGAAGCTGCCGTAAATCATTAACTAATTAATTTTTTCTCCAAAGCCCCCGATATGAAATGAAAATAATACAGCGACCCTCTTCAATAAAATCTTCTTATCGTTAGTGCATGTAGGGAAATTCACGAGAAACCGAAGAGGAAAGTTTTTCAAACAAATGAAGATCAGTCACTTCATTTTAATTAGTCTTTTTTGACAAGAAATGACGGATAATTATAGATGTTTTACATGATTAGATAGCTCGTTTGATAAAAGTAATTACTGATAGTAACTTATGTGTGTTTACCTTTAGACTTAATGGATTAGAGTATGGTTAAGGTTTTAGAAAAAAAGTAGAAAGGGGAACTTAAAAAAGATCAATTCTTTTGTAGTAGTATGAAAAATATATGGATATTTTTCTAGTATGTTTTATAAAAATGATTTTAATAAATCAGTGTAACATACTTCGGTAATGTAAATTGTATTTGTCGGGTTTAAAAATATTTAAAATTTTGATAATAAAGAATTGTGTAGAAGGCTCATATATTATAAGAATTTGAATATAAGAAACTAACTTTACCAAAATGATGGGAAATAAAGGAGGAAAAAGTAAGTGAAAAAAAAAAAAAACTGTCCTTACGTTTTGAACTTATAAATTAAAATGAGATAAAACAAGAAACCATTTTAAAAAAAATTAAAAAATGTTAAATTTGTGATGTTTCTTAAATATTACAGTCTTTAGTTTTATTATCTTATAGAGTCTTTTAGTGCAATAAAAACTGATATTAGAAAATATTTGTACCTAACAGGATACAGTTATTCTACAGTATCCAAAAATGGGAAAGTAGTCACATATGTGTAGAAAGATTTACATGAAAGGAATTTTAAAGAACAATTTTGTGTTACTGGTTCTTTTAACAAGCCATAAAACTTCTTAAAAGAATAAAGCAGAACCATTCATCAGTATCATTATTCTTATTAGTTACATTGCTTACATTAAAAATTCAAATTTCCTTTACTTTAAAATTCAATTTTCCTGATAAATTTTCTCTTTATTTTGCCATCATTCCCTATTTCCCCCTCTTATTTAAGTTTTAAGAGATGATTTTAAAGTAGTCTTTTTATAAATTTGTCTTAAAAAAATTCTCGTTTAGGGTATACTGCAATCGGACAAAATGTTTTAATATCGAATATAATAATTTTTTTCTTCTAAATGTAGATATTTTTCCAAGAAACAAAATATAGAGAAGGATTTATTTACGGAACTTTACCATAATAATTTTCGGAATATTTTCAGTTTACGATATTTCGCTTAGGATTTTGAACCCCAATAATTTTAATTTGTGTATGGATGATGCATGAACCAGCTTAAACAGAGTTTCCATATGTTTGTAATATGTATTTAAGAGGAGGGGAGTATCATATTATGAAGTTTTAATTAGTATTAAGAGACAAACGAGAAATCTGAATAAAATTTATTCTAAATATTAATAAATTCTATGTGCAGAATGCTGCATGTTATAGGCTTTAATGTTGATTTGTTTGTTTGTAGAAATATATACTTTAAAGTAAACTACAGTATCGTAAAGTTTAATTATTACAAAAAATAATCGAGTTCGAAAATTAATTTTTTTCACTATTCTTAAGACTTTTCTATTTAGTCACTATCTAGGGTTAAATATTTTTCGCCCAGCGTATCTTGACCTTTGAAAGGCCACTACTGCAGAACTCAAAAGATTGAATAAATAGTTATAGTTTACAACATATTGTACTTAAAGATAAATTAATATGCAGAATAAATTTTATTTAGGTACCTCAGTTACTTCTTAGTTATAGTTAAGACTATACCATAATCCAATGTATGTATCAAAATGTAAATTAGGCTCTTAATTAGACAACTAATAATAACAAGAATACTCCAAATTTCACATTTATAATTTAATTGATTATGTTTAGTGTGCATGGGGTTATAAATGTTACTTAGATATTGTGGATGCTATAATTGAATGAATAAAGATTATTTTTTTCTCTGAAAGTGTAGCAAATGCATTTAAGTTTGAATGTTCTTTAACGAAGTAAATTAATAGATATTAAAAATATCTCATATAAAAAATATACTATTTGCCAAATGTTTTGACGTTGCTATGCAGAAATTGACTACACTACTTATGAAAATTAGAATCACACTTCATGATTCCCATAAAATATTCAAGCAACCCATTGTAATATAATATTACAAATGTATTAAAATGAAAAATCAATATATCAATAGATTACATAAAAAGAAGTTAGAATATGAGTTTGTGAAATAGAATGAAGGAAGAGAAAGATTTTGTTTGCAGTGTAATTTCGTCTTTCCATTAAAAAATTGGCTTCCAAAAGAAAAAAAAAAGCTCAAATAAGTAAATTTTAATTTGCTTTTTGTCTTTTTATCTCTAGACGAATGAACGTGACTGCCTCAGCAGCATGGAGGGAAGCAATTTGTCAAATGTTCGCCATCAAGTGGATGAAAAAAATTTAAAATCAGCTTATTTTCTCCATGATCTTTCATTTGTATCATTGTAGATGTAGCGTCACTCTTTTAAAATAAATTAAAAATACACAAGTAACTGTTTTTGTCAAAAATTGACTCTTTAAGAAAAGTAAAGAAAGAAAGAGGTTTCTCTCAAAGAAAAATAACAAACGATAAATCAAAAGAGTTATTAATCATAATGTGGAGCTTTTGAAATATAAATGAATTTATAAGTAAAATAGTAACTCTATTAGAAAAAAAAAACCGAATTCAATAAAGAGTTCTTACGTTTTTACTAATGACCTGATATTTGAAACATTTTCCAATATTTATTAAATACATCTATTTTAAAGCAAACACGATACTAAAGAAAAAAAAAATGATGCATTTCTCAATTGTATTCGGTTAACGTTGGCTACTAACGCAACTTTGGAATTACTAAAACATTGAACCAATTTAATTAATATTTTTGTGAGAAAATTATTGCATGTAGATAATAAAATGTATGAAATTTTTTTTCAGTAATTGCTGTCTTTTTCATTCTTAATTTAAAAATGATTTGAGTGAGATATTGAACAACGTCTGAATTTTATTTCTTCCCTTAGAATATCAAAACGGAATACAATTATACTTAGATTCTGAACATGGTATCTATTACAGTATACATTAAGATTTTCTTGTTAATGAAATTGTAATTTCAATTAAAAATGTAAGCAATTGATAAAACTTTCATTAAATGAATCAAATAATATCCCGATGACGTGTGTATAAAAATGTTCTAAGATGAATGTAAGTCTTTTTTGCTCTAATTTTATTTATTAGAATAGAAAGGTATTTTATTAAAAAAATTATTAGACTCAGAGAAATCATAACGAAAATATTTGATTTGTGAAGTTGATCAATAAATTATTGAAAGCTTTACATTTAAGAAAGGCTAAAAGATGGTTTTTTAAAACTTAAGATGCACACATATATATATAAATATTATAATAACAGTCTATTACGAGATTCATTCAATAAGTGATTAGAACTTCGAAATGATGGTGCTTTTAAACTCGAAAATAGTTTATGTTTAGTAATCATCATGACTCACTAGCTGTTTAAGTCTCAGCTATTTGTATTCTTGAACATGAAGCTTTTCGCACCTCAAAAATTCTTTGTCACAACTTTTCCGGCAGATGAGACAATCTTCGTTTTCTTTTGTAAAAGATTCTTTGGAAGCAACCCAATATTTTGATTTTTGTTTGATTTTCGGTTCATAATGATGAATCCAGGCATCACCGATTATAAAACTCATTGAAAAATCTCATCAAGACTTCGACGCGGCAACAATCAAATTTTGATATGACAACAAATGAGAATCAAATCCAAACTAAATTTTGAATCAATGCCAAATTTGTTTCATCTCCATTTAACAGTAGCAGCACCAAATCACTCAATGCTAACAACAATTCACCTTAATATACAGTCACTTTTTGAACCACTCTCATATAATAAGAAAATATTTATTGTAAAGTATATTAAAAAGTTTCAGAGAAATTTTATTTTGATATCTTATCCAATGCCAGATATAAAATTTTAGCTGAGACTCGAATCCTAGCCTTTAATTTGGTCTTTCCAAATAAAGAATTTGTGATAGATATTAACGATAAAGGTATGTAGTAATAAATATACTTCAAATAAAATATGTTGAACATGTCAGATACATTTGTATATTTAATCTATTATAAGAGATTTTTAACCAAATATGTAATAATTGCTGTTTCAGCTATAAGAAATATTTGTACGTTCTTATTAAAATGTATT
>BMAW01056017.1:117431-145641 GCA_019974015.1 Nephila pilipes
TCAACTACAGAAGATTTTTTTTAATACTGCTGAATTCATATATTTTATCTGTGACTGAACTGTTGTTACGTAAGAAAAGTGATAAATGCTATACAGTATTCCTATAAATAGATATGTGCAAACTATTGTTCCTAAAAGGAATTTAAATCATACAGAATTTAAAAACTTCTGTTTTATCATAAATATTGCTAATTAGTTAATAATCTGTATTCCATAAATATAAATCTAGAAATTCAATTTTGTTTGAATTAAAATTAGTTTTTGATAAATTAAGATATAATCAAATTATATAAAACATAATATTCAATTACAATTCATTGGCTTAATTAAAAATAATTACAGCATCTATACATAACTGAAAAAGCAAGAATCCTTATCAACGTGTTTAAATAAAACAAATGCAAATGAAGGTTGACTAGACAATTAATAATAGTACCACCTTAAGTCCAGCCAATTATTTATATATGAAAAACAAGCAATTTTAAAGAATTTAAACCAGAAACGCATGTATTTTATATTAATAATAGAGCGAATTAAAGTTATTTATAAATTATTAAGTAGTAATGTTTCGTAATTACGATAAATTGAGGAGTTTGAAAAATATGATATATAAAGCTATGGATTTGAGGTTTTGTACTGAAAATTTTGACATCTAATGTTTTCTCAAATTTAAATTGTTTAAAGTACATTATAATAAGTTGAAAATAGTGTTAATCTAATTATAAGTTATTTGAATGTAGAAAATGTCACTTTTTTATATATCACAAAAAATGTATAATTCGGCACATCTAGTAGTAGGCTTCGTAAAGTGAATTTTGTAAATTTGTAACTAATTTGTATGCTTAAATATTTTGACTTTTGTGAAAAATTTAGCAAATTTATTAAATTAAATATTTCCCGTGTCGTGAAACATTTCTTACTGAAATATGTTCTCTGAATATAGAATAATTGTAAGTAAGTCATCAACAGAAATTGTATCTGGAATAAAATACATTACATCATTTAATAGAATAGAGGTAAATATATTTTAAACCCTATCGATTACTTAAACGTATTATTTCGTAAATGACCTCATTTTATCTTTGAATATCATATTTTTTTTAACTGTTCTAAAACAGTACATCAGATAAGTGAATAAATAAGGAGAAGAGGAATCTCTATATTTCATTTATTGTTAGCTTTTGAAATAATAATGATAGGAAAGAAATACACATGTTTATTAGCCCATTGTTCATAAATTATTTCTTTATCGAAATTATCCTTCCACGAAGTTTAATTATCTGAAATCGCTACCTTTAATTTTTCTTAACTTCCTTCTATAGTCATCTAGTTTTCGTAATATATTTTCACGTGGACTTATGAATTTATTCAGTTAAAAATATAAAAATCATCAGCTGTAAAGGTTTTAAAAATTTATTCTAAAATCAATTAATATAACACATTTTAACACATAAATATGAATTTGCTTTTAAAAAATCATTTAGAGATAGCATAATTTCACAGTTTGTCATATTTAAATTATTTCAGCTGTTATGCTTCATAAAATATCATAAAATAAATGAATTATTCCTTTCAAAAATTCTAATAACTGAAAGTATAAGAAGGTTTTGACATAATAACACATACAGTAGAAAAATATGTAGAACACCCCAACATATACAAATGTTTCAGGAAATTAATTAGAAACATTTTTGATTGAGTTAAAAAAAAAACAACTATTATGATATGAATTAACAGGTAAAAGATTAAAAAATTGCCTTTGATAAATCAGTATATTTTGGAACTTGTTTCAGATATTATACATCTAGTTACAAAAATTTTGAGAACAAAGTGAATATCTGTTAAATCTCGGATTCATCTTTTCAATGAATCAAAATAGTAGTATAAATATTAGGTGAGACACGTAGCGTATTTGTTAAAAAGTTTTTAAATCATTCATTTGCTCTTACCTTAATTTCCTGAAATACTTTAGTTTAAAACTTTAGTCTCTATTTCCTGACTAAACGATTATTAATTTGCTTAGCAAAACATTTTTTTATGAAACTTTTTATTTAGTTTGCAATTTGAATGAACGGTTTTCTTTTTTATTCTCGCTTGAACTGGTTAGACTGTATCCAACATCTAAATTGTTTGCCTTGTTCGCGACTGTTCATTAAAGATTATTTTATTTGATAATTATTTGAAATATTCTTATTTTAAATTTAAAGGAATATTAAATCCCTAGAAGGTTCTAATTAAAACATTTATTGGTTGTATTTCTGATGAAATAAAATTTTAGGATATCACATTTTATTGAACAAGATAATTAACACTTTTCTTCCTATTTCGTAAGAATTAAATTAAAACTAAAAAAAAAAAACTTTTAAATCATAATATATTTTATTTTTGTATAAATAATTCAAACGGTATGAATACAGTTGACAAATGAAAATTCTTCATAACATTGCAAACAGCTTATCTAAAACAGAAATAGCAGCAATTGAAGCAAAGGTCTTTTAAGTAACATTTAACGCAAAAGATTCTGATAAATTTCATTCCCTATCCAATTAGATAACATCTACAAAGAAATGTTTTTTCTAATCTTGACAAATGTTTTTGCATCTGAAATAAGTATCCGTTTGCAATGAAAGTTAATGGTCCTTGTTAATTGTAACAGAAGAAACGCAAAGCAATTCATAACAATAAAATACTTGTCTTAAGTGCAGAAACATAAATAACTCTTGATTAATACTGCTATTAATAGTAACAAGTGTTATAAAATTGCTCAAGAAGTAACAAACTGCAAGAATTAAGCAGGTAAAATATTTGATATACTATTAAAGAGTATTCGAATTTTAAAATGTTGGTTGTAAATATTTAAATGTTTTGTGCATAAATCTAGAATTTATCTTTACTATTTTAACAGAATATTTAAATAATTTTGTTACACTTGAATAAAAGAAAATTTTTATGGAATGAAACTATAAAATACTTTTTTAAAATATGTAACAAATTTCTTTGCTAACAATCTTAGTATAATTATTTGTGAAATTTTGTTAGTCTTAGAAAATAAGACTTTTTTGTAATTCTTAATCTACCTGTTATATTTAAAATGAGCAATTATAAACAATAGACATTTGTTTATGATTTTTTGAAAAAATCCAAGAGGTTAATTGGTAAGGAGAAGAAAAAGGTTCATTATTGTTTTTTAAAAATATTTTAAAATGCAGATCACATATCTCATTCGATTTGCATTCATAGAAATAATTAATAGGTGCAAGAAAAAGAAGTATTATCTCGAAAAATTCACTTTGTTGGTAAATGTATCATTCAGATCTTGTTTGAAATGCAAATATCAGGTGTAATATATCTAAATAAAACGTAAGTATGAAAAAAAAATATTCTAGACTCTGGTTAAAGATATGTATTATTTTTAGATGTATGCTCAGGGGGATTCAGAAAAACAAATATTTTTCAAAGAGCTCTTTTACTTTAAAGAACAACTCTAAAATAAATTCAGTTATTTTCATATTAAGTAGATTCTTGCTTTGGTTGTTTATTGTTTTCTTATTCCTCTCTGAGTACTCACATAACGAGGTCCGTTGTCCCATGAATTTCTTTTTAACGTGGCATTAATAAACAATCAATCAAGCTCTCATAATTCAAATAAAGCTTAGTATAAAATTCAAAACTGTAATAGAAAAAAAGATCATCAACAGATGGAGTTAGTGTCGGTACTGAGCCTCAATTTTCTCATGTGACTTGTTATAGAATCTTTAGACTAAAATTTCAACTCGGTTTTAACATTCATCACCTGACTATTTTCAATCTATCAGCGTAATGCCATTTTTAAGCCACAAGACAATTTACGTACAGTCTTAGTTAAATTTTTTTTGCTTAAACTGAAAGTGTATTTTGCAGCTTTTGTTTCTCGAAAAAATTATTTACTTTTGTTAAATTCATCATCAAACTTAAGTATTGTCTTATAGCATGCATGTGAGATAATTTTAGTATTCAAACATTGGATATTTAAAGAAAGAGAGGATAAAAGGGAACGTATTTGGAAAATGCTAATTAATTTATGCTTTTTTTAAAAAAATTCTGGTACTAGAAACGCGATATTGTCACTAAAATAAGTTAAACGAGTTAAAATAATTTTTAAGAGTTTAGAAATAAATATCTTATGAATTAAAATTGAAAATAAGTAATACATAGTTTCTCAACTAAATAAAAGTATTTCGTAATTCAAATTTTCTGAGACCAAAGGTTTTGTTTAAGGAGGATAATTACATCTGAGGTTATGTCAGAAAGTTTGCTCTTACATAAAATATAAGGAAGCATAGATTTTTATTCGTTGATGTCTCCTTATTTGTACCTTTTATATTGATTTACAATATACATCGGGATAAAAGAATTATAAATAAATTGCATGTTTAATAAAATTTCTCTACACTATCCTTCTCTATCACGTTCTCCTCTGTTGCGTAAAGAACGAGTTTGAAAATTAACTGATAATTCGTGATATCAGATTCATAAAAAAATATTAAGATCAAGAACGGAAAATCAAAAATGTTGTGAAAACATTTTTAAAAAATTTGAAATAACATTTTGTAGGCAAAAAATTGCAATATTAATTTTTTTCATTCCATTTTCTTTATTTAAGCAGCATCATCTCTTTTAGAGGGAAAAAAATGAATATTTATCATCAATACACTTTAAAAGTAAAATTCATGTATAAGTTCTTCAAGTAAGATTACTTACAAATTAGCACAAATTTCAACTATTACTTCTGCATATCTTACTTTCACACTGTTACCCATCACAAACCAGTCAATCAGAAAATCACCAAACTACAGTATCCATATTTTCCGAAACACATGTCTTTGCACGAGCTTTTCATTTCGATTTCCATTGAAAGATTAACAATTTTCGAAGACAATGTCCTCATAGTGTCCCGATTATTTCGTTATTTCAACCTAGTCAAAAAGATCTCACTTCCGACGGACTCATAACTACACGTAATTACCCCACTAACATCGGCATCTGCGGACAAGTCAAACACTTGACTTAACGATCCCTAGATTCCAACTCCTTACTGTAGAGAAAGGCACTTATGCTTCAGAAGCTTTATTTTTAATCGTTACTTACTTCTGGTGAAGTGGGACCGTCTTTTTTCTCGTAGAACAGCACGTTTTAGAAGCAAAATTTGAACGAAGAGTTTTTGGTTTTTGTCTTATTAGGATTTATTTTTCTTCTAGAGTACTGTTACAAAAAAAAAATTAAAAACTTTTTTTCTCCTTGAATCGAGAAAAAGTTTCTTAAAAAACTTATTTTCTGTCTTATTCTTTTTGTATGCAAGTCATTATCCAAGCGTAAACTCATTATTAGTCGCTATATTGATTTTGCCTACTGCAGTTTAGAAAAAATATGTGGTATATAATAAATATTCTCTTTAAATATTTAAAACAAGATATGTTTTTTCATGGTTATTTTGCATTCACTAATTTGAATCTAGATTTTGAATCAAGATTAAATTTAAGGCAGAAATTTTGACGTTTACATCGAATACCCTTTACTCCGAGAAGTGGAGGGAACTCACGTTTGTTGAGATGGAATTTGAGTGACTGAGAGATTCATCGGACTGTAAACTGCTATAATATTAGGTAGAAAATTATTTGTTAAAAAAATTACATTACAAGCAAATTATTTTTTTTTGTTTGCGCTAATCTTCACTCCATAGATTGCATTTTCTGTAATGTGAGAGATTGATGATTACATGGAAATTACTTCACAATATAATATATGTATATTGTTGAGTTATATATACTATAAGAATGAAGTCATCTTTGAGAAAAATGGTAGATATTAGTTTAATTTTTCTTATTTAATGTTGAATTAGTGCTAGGTAGCAAACAATTCAAAACGGAATTTGGTAATTTTTGAAATACGAGTGGTTATTAATGAATGAGGCAATTTCAATAGAATCAGAGGAATATTGTGACACTTTGATGAGTTACTTTATTCTTCAAACTATTTACTATCTATAACAAAAAAAAAAAAAAATCGATGCTCCCAGATGAAGTTGTCCGATGGAGACAAAAATTAAGAGGTAGGAAAATTATGTACAGATTAGAAAATGATTAAAATTTCAAAAAAATTGAATGGTTTATTTCTGAGTTACAAAGTAACGAGCTCAAAAAGGTGTTGACCCACCTCTAGACAGGAGGCAAGCTGCCACACCACGTGGCTTAGAGTGATAAAGCACCCTGATGATCTCCTGCGGTATTTGTGGCCAGATTTGCTCCAATTATCGGACCGGGTCATGAACATTCCCCGGTCGATGCATTCGCCTTCCCATCATATGCCAGAACAAGCTTGATTGGAGAGTGATATGGCTGGCCAAGGAAATGTTTGACAAGCTGTAACACAGATCATAGCAACACGTGCTGTATGTGGTCTGGCATTATCTTGATGAAAAATAAGGCCAGGGTACAGCAAAAGGAACGGTAGCAAAACAAGTCTCAGAATGTCATAGACGTACCGCTGTGCTGTAAGTGTGCCTCTAATGACGACCAAAGGAGTCTGGCTATTAAAGGAAATGGCATCCCAAACTCTAACTCCTGGTTGAGGGCTTGTGTGATGTGCAATAGTGAAATCAGGATCTGCACGCTGCCCTGGGCGTCTCCAGATACGTTTTTCATGATCGACAGGGCGCAGTTGGAAGTGAAATTCAATGCTAAACGCTATACGTCCCTAGTCAGTATCATCCCAACCTGATCGAGCCAAGCACCACTGTAATCTGGCTCGACAGTGTGCATAATCATATCAATTTTCGATTCAATAAAAATAAAAACAGGAAAAAGCTATTCCAAAAGTATTTGTAAAGAGTATCCTATTATAAAAATATATATGCTTTATTAGTTAAATATATATGTGTACATGTATTAAGTATGGATATATACATATGTGTTATATATCCATATCGGATGGAAATATGTTTTCATAGTATTTATTATGTATATGAGATTGATGAAACTTTTGTATAATATTTGAGGTTTTTGAAATTAGTTAACCAATTCTTAGTTAAGATTCAATTACTGTTTGAATTGTGTAAAAGAGCGTTAGTCTGAATGACAGATTATCATAACTATTGGAAATTTACACACATGACTGCTTTCCTCCATTCTCTGTGTTACACAATGAGGGTTCAGAATATTCAGGAATCGTTCCAGAATAGCTTCCTACTGCATTGTAAATTGGTTTAAAAGTAGGTAATAATTTAGAGTAATACGATAAATTATTGGGGTATCATATAAAAGGAAAAAAACCCAGACCAATAATAATAAGAAAGAAATTGAAGTTATACAACATAGGTTATATTTCAAACATTTTAAAATAACATTTCAATATATATGAAAAAAATATTTTATGTCATTTATTAAAATAATAACTATAAATACAAAAATATGAAAAACATGTAGAATCACACAAACCTAAATTATTAAATTGCATAAGTGAAATGAACAATGAAACAATTTGTATTGGCATATAGAAATAGCTAAAGCATTTTAACTAGTTTTTGGCATACAAAAGATTTGAAACTTGAAGAGGAAGAAGAATTATGTCTCAGAATTCACTTGGGGCACAAAATTACAGGAATATCCTTTACACATTTCCTAAAAGAAAATAAGACGCAATGAGAATTTTTTCAACGTGCTAAGATATTTAAATAGCAATATATTTATAAACATGGTTTAAATATTAGAATTTCTAAATAGTGTTAACCTTAAGAATTTATTTTCATTCATTTTATTACTAAATAAGTTTATGTAAAATGACAGTAATGTAGTTATTCCTTAGCTTTCCATGACCACAGTAGCCAAGTGGTCATGGTCGCGAGCTTGCGGCTGGAGTTCTGATTCCATTGAAGACCCACAGTGTAGTTGAGCTAACGCACTTTAAATCTGTCCAAGTTCATTGTCCTCCAAATGGTGTGATACGGAAGTTTGAAGAGAGGATACCCGTTCAAGTATTTTCTTCGTTAATCTGAAAAAGCTCAAGATGACGAGGTCCATAGTAAAGCCCTCTTATTGCTTCTAAAAGCAACGTAATTAATCAAATAATCAAATTTAATTAATCCATAGCTTTACAAAAATGCACTTATATTTATAATTAATAATCAAAAGCAAACTTAATTTCAAATCTTGCGAATTAAAAAAACAAACAAAATGAAAAAAGTATAATATTTTTACATTTATAAGTATTTATTAATTAAGTATCTTTCATACGTCTGAATAAAAGCATTTTCAAAATTCTCAGCTTATGATACTTTGAAAATCTAAGTGCTAAATTTTATATACATTTTCATTCGAATCTTTCTCATTAATTACAAGTTTAAAATATTTTTCTCTTAATATGTCAAGAAATTGCTGAAAAAAAAATAGGAAAAAAGAAAATGGATGAACCCGAAGGAAATGCTTAGCATAAAAATTGATCCACGAGGAATGCAAATTCGAATTAATTACGGTACCTGATTTATTTATTCAAATTGCTCGAATAATAATCTCTTATTTTACATCTCCTTTTTCATTTAGACGGAAGATATTTTGAGCCTGATACGACTTTTCGCTCATTAACTAGTCCAACACATGAGCTTGAATATGCTCAAAGGCATTGTTAAGGTTGCAAGACATCATGTAAATAAAACAGTTCCTTCACGTGTAATTAAGCGAATAATAATTCATCTTATTATTCTACTGCATACAAGGGAGATTCAATTTTAGTTTGTTCCAAGTAATAAAACTACGATAGATCGTACCTTCTTATGATACACTTATGGCTTGACATATTTCTAAGTTAACAATTATATTATTTTTCTTCCAAATGAAAAGCGTTTCTTAGGAAACCAAAGTATTTCTCAAAGTCGATATTTAGCATTTCTTGGAAACATGATTACAACGAAGAATTTTAATTTTCCATAAAGAAAGAACTTTATTTTAAGGTTAATTCGATTTGTTTGAGAATTTTGGAAAAGATGTTATTTCTATCTGACATTTTTATACTTTAAGCTGACTTCGCATTTCTAGAAGAAACAGTTTACATTAATTTTTAACAAATGAGTACATGTAATTGTATCAAGAATCAGGTATTTTATAATTATGAAAACAATTTAATTATAAATATAATTTAAACCTTTTATTCTCCTCTGCGACATAACTCTAAATTTAGTACAGTACTAAGATTTTGTTTCATTCTTTTTGACAATTATTGCGGAAATTTAGCTTTATACAATACCAGTTGCAAAACTTGTTTAGGAAAAGCATTTTTATATGAGTTGATTTGACAGTATTTTTATTTGAAAAAAAGGAGAGTTAGGGCTACTTCTGGTCTCAAAGAAATTTAGATATAATTTTGAGGACAGATTTCACAAAATAGATGCAGTTTACTACTTTTATTATATTTTTTAAAAATCATAATATCAGAAATGAAACTTTGACAAGTATTGCAGGACCACAATAAGCATAATTTTAATAAGGATGTCAATGAAATTAAGTACTTTAATTCAACATTTTGGTGTTTAATTATTCATTGCAGAAACCATAGATTTAATGTTTATATAGGAATATTTATATGTCTGTAAATAATTGTAGTAATGGATTTAAAAATCACGAGGAATTTAAATTATTGATAAAATAAAAAAAAATCTTCAAATGCATAAATTTCTTTAATTTAGAGTCTTTCCAGACCTAAGAAAACGTGTGGTTCCTGTCTCCATTTCTATAGTAATTAGGTATGTTCAGGCACTCTCGCCACTTGTCGATGGCGTACTCCCGCCGAGAGCACTTGGCTCCTTTTTCATATTGTAGAAACCCTGCCCTGTGCCAGTGAAGGAAGAAAATTTTTTTTCTATTTTGCATCCTTGTATGAGCTAGAGACCAACAAAATCCGAAGCAACAAGCCTCCCTCACTAATCTTAATAAACAATTACAAGTAACTGTCATCATTTCCAATATACAGTCCACTTACACTCTCCGAACAAGGTACAAAGTGATAATTAGCAGTTAGTATTTAGGACGATTAGTTAGTATGAGTAGCTTTTTGCATGTTAAAAGGGTTGTATAAAATTTGTTGTATGGATCCTTTGTCAATACCTATGTCTCAGTAATCGCACGAATACTTAACCGACGGTCAGAGCGAACCAGAGTACCTACCATTTCGATATTGTCAGCCGGTTTTGACGTAAGAGGGTGCCCCAGGTGTGAATCATCTTCAATGCCTTCTCAGTCATCTTGAAAACTCTTAAACAATTTAAAACACGTGCAAGCAATAAATGTTTATTGCCATACACTTCTTTCAATAAATTAAGAGTTTCAGTAGCGTTTTTTCCATGTTACATGTGAAATTTCACAACAATTTGTTGCTCTATTGTTACACTTATATTTTTTCTGGCGAAACATCTACACAAAAATAACTCTAATACAATCTAAAACGAACGAAGGCTTCTGCTATACGGATAAGTTTACAGAAGCAAGAGGCACTGCATAATACTTAACCGACTTCACGACAAGACTTTACGCTAAACAGCTCTGACATTTTGCGCATGCGTACTCCTTCTGTAGTAGAGTCAGTCTCGTTCTTTTGCAGCTACACCTTGCAGACTTTAAAAAGAAACGTATCAAAAATTCATATGTTTTTTTTTTTAAGAAATTAAAATTTAATGAATTGCAATACTAAGTTTTTTTGAAAAGTAATGCCCCTATGGTATATCATTTATCATCCCTATGTCCCAGATTCTTATAGTATCTGAATGCTACATATATTCTCTATGTAATGCATTATTTACTTTTTATCATAGGTCTCATCCCTTCTTCCGCACTCGCGCCAACTTATGACTAATTTCACAAATCGGAGAAAAATTCTTGTGGTTATTGTCTACACTAAGCTTTATTAGTAGCTCTCACCTTATCGTCAGAACAAAAAAGTTGTCAGTTAAGGCGTTTTTTCGTTTTTGGGAAGAGGTGAATATCTCAAGGTGTAAAGATGGGTTTATACAGAGAGAGGTGTAGAAACTTATTCATTCTCATTTCCATGTGTTAGTCATTTTCTTGAGTTCTTAGCACACCAACAAACTTAGGAATAAAGAAAACAATTTCTTCACACAGAGGATACAATTATCCTTTTGATGTAATAAGAGTTTTGAAAATAGGGTAACAAGTAAAAAACACTTAATGCAATGGAAACATTGTTTTTCGGTCAAGCCACGTGAAATGTTCTTAAACCTTTGGCTTCAAACTGTTTGGCTGACAATTATCGTTAATATGTTTATCAGTATCTTTATTTTCGTTGTCTGAAGTAGAAATATAAATCAATGAGAAATGTATTTCACATTTTAAGGCAAGCAATTTTTTCCGTTATGAACTATATTACATATTATGTTTATGTGACAATTATCTATGCATGTGTTAGCATTCTTTAATAATAAATGAAAGCAGCAATGAAATGAGAAATATAATTTATTCACATTAGTATAAATTTATTCAAATAAAGCATACTTATTTTATATTCCCAGCTCAGAAAGTACTTCATCTCTCAAAATAAAGAACTAAATTGAAAGAAAATCTTCACGAAACGTAATTTTCTTGAAAACAGAAATTAAAATTCAGTTCAAGATATTATAATATTCATAAAATTCATATTGAAACCGGAAATACAAATATGCATAATTTCATCGTATATTTTATACAAAATAATAGCCACTTCGCTTATTTTAATCTTATAACCAAATATTTCAGTAGACAGTTTCCTGAATAAATGCATATATTTCGACGAATAATTAAGAACGAAACTATAAACAATAATTTTCTTCCATTTAAAATATAACAGCTTCTCTTTACTATTTCATATATTTTAAGTAATTATATTTTAAGCAATATATTTTAAGTAAGACTCTCGTGCTTATTTTTGTTCAGTAAGACAAACAAAAGATTATAGGTTAGATTTCTAAAATTTAAACATGATTATAATGATAAAAATGTTTTCAATATGTTGAGAAAATATTATCATTAACGTCACACACACAGATATGAGTGCAGCAGAAGAAAAACTCATGTTTCAAAAGATATTTATGTTTTAATCAATCTTAAGAGTTGGTTGAATTGAATGACAATTGCTCAATTTTCTTTAAATATTCTCTCTCAAATTATTTGAAAAATAAGTAAAAATTAGTACAATTTTTGTGCAAAGTTTCAATAGGCATTTAAGAAAGGACGAAGTGAATTGGTAAAATAGAATAAAATTTATTATACAGTGGTATTTAATTCAAATTAGCCATTTTAAACTAGTTAGCGAAGTTGAATATGCTGGAAAAATCAGCTTATTATATTACATATGCCGAATAATTCAAAAAATATAAGAAACAAATTATTCATTTGAAAAGCAATGAGGGTGGGGGGGAGAATAATAGAGTTTTTATATATATTGGGACGAGAATCATGTTTCGTTATGTTTTGAGACAAACTTAGTGTTGTGATAAAGCATGTTGCAAAGACAAAATGCATATTGCTGTTCTGAAAAGTAAAAGTTATTAAAATCTCTTTGGTTAATGAACATAGTTGCTTAAAAAATTCTACACTATACCAGTATTAAAAGTAGGAATCATGAGAAAAAAGCATGTCAAACTATGAAACGCAAAAATTAAAGGTGTAATAACAATAAAAAAATATTATACCATTTCTGGTTTTTTGAGGGTGTTAAAGACAAGTGTTATTCCATTTTTGACCAGGATTCCTTTCCTATAGAGTCATCTGCAACATAGACGTATAATCGTTCTCTTAAACATTGACTTAAAGAGCCTTTTTGCTTAGAATAGTCGATAACCGTTGTAATTTGTTTATTGAATTGAATTTCTGATATCATGCTAAGATATTTGTGTAATCCTATTTTACTTTCTTATTCTTATACGCCAAACCGTTTTCAGAAATTGAAGCTCATTTCATACAAATGAAGAGGTTGTTCTAAGAGAGACGGATTGTTCTACATAGGTATCAAAATATCAAAACTATAAAGGTCAGCAGTAGCGGTGGTATTTAGTGTAAAACGTTTCGAAATGTTGTAAATTCTATGAGCATTTAAGCGAAAGGCAATTAATTGCAAACACTTATATTCAAATTTTGAAGTTTAAAATTTGTACAGGTTCTTTTTTATGGATGATGATTTTAGTATAGGTTGTATTAGAAGTCAAGCTTACAATTGTAGAAGATGAATGAGTTATGTTGAGTTGAAAAGCACTATCAATAGAAGAAGTTATTATTAGAAAAAGAGTTGAAAGGTATGGTATAGAAGTCTTCGCTGAAGAAGTAACTGAGAATGATACAGTAATGTAGATAAAGTTAACGATATTGCAAAGGTGATCAAATTATTTTAATAATGCTATGATTAGTTTGGTGGCAATTAAGAAGATTCCAGACTTATCAATTTCGGCAGATGTTACATACATTTGTGAAGCAAAGATTTTGAAAGCTACGGAGTAGGATACATTTTGTTTATTTTTAATTTCTTGGATTTGTTCTTATAGCCAATTTTGGCACAATTTAGAATCAGTTGGATGTGATTGGGTAGTTAAAATATTTATATTCGCACTTAAATTGATTACAGAGTGGCCAACAGACATACATGTAGAAAAGGTAAATTGTAACCTGCAAGCAAATCTCCAATATTTAAATCTATGGTAATTGAAATACACTCGCGCCCAAAGGTTAAGCTTAATTTATGTGAAAAAATGTGTGGTTCATTTTACACAAATGAAGATTGAGAACCAGCTCACTCGACAGAAGCACTTCACATAGGTTTCATGCAAATAATGTTAGAAGAAACGTAGTTAACAAGTAAATCGAACGAATGATGGCATGAAGTTTACATCTGGATATGTTTGCGAAAGGAAAAATCGTTGGGATACTCGAATGAGGAAGATTTCAGACCAAATTGCCTCGATTTCTAAATTGCCTAAGAGCGTGATCTTAAGATTGTGGTATACTTTACAAATTGCGGGAAATGTTAACCGAGGACCATTACCAGGTTCACCAAGAAGCCCAAACATTGCCAATATCTGACAATAACTACACTTTGTAGGATAATTGTGCCAGAGAATTCGATTCAGAGACCATAGCTGTCACAAAATTAAGATTTTCCGGACAAAATATTTACAAGAGATGGAAGAACTATTTCATGTCTGAAGGAATGTTACTATTGATTAAACAGAGCAAATAAAAGAACAAAAAAGACAACTGGATATGTTTAGAAAGGAAGAGTTGTTGGAACGTTAAAATCAGCAAGATCATAAAACAAATCTAATCAAATTCTAAATGTGCCTCATTGTGTGATATCAGATCTATGGCTGCGAATTCAATGTTAATTGACGACCAGGAAAAGGTCGGCTAAGAGTCACAACCATGCGCAAAGGCTGACATTTGGCAATAACTGCATGATGGTAGTGGACAGTTGGGCAAAAAACGGGGTTCAGCATTGACAGCTGTCGCAGGAGTAGGAGTTTCCATACGCACCGTGTACATGAGATTCAGTCATATTAGTTTCTGTGACAGACGACCAGCAGCTTGCATCCCTCCTTGCATCTCCTCCACAAACTCGCATAAACGTATTAGTTTAAACTGGATTGGGGGCATTTGAACTAAAGTTTGAGACAGAGGGAAAACAAAATGTTCAAGGATGATTCTCGCTTTAGTCTGAACATTAATTCTCATCTGCTAACGATATGGCAAGAACGTAGAAGTCGTTTATGTTCGGGAAACATAAAAAGAAGATTGATTTCCTATAGGGGAAGTCATGTTTCCGGCAGGTATCATTTTAGATGGCTGGAAAGGTTTCCATATCTTTCAGACGGGGGTTGTGACTTCTAAAAAATACAAAGATGAAGTGTTTCATTCACCTTTTTCCAAAGGACTGTCGGTCCTACCTTCATATTTATGGCCCTGCCATTTTGAGAGCCTGAACAATGACTTCCTTGAAACAGAAATTATTTAAAGAATAACGTGACCTGCTCACTCACTTAATATGAATTCTACAGAAAATGTATGGATATGATCAAGAGCTAACTTGTAGCCTTTCAGAATTAATCAAGCTCGTTCCACAATTGAAAAATCTCGTCGTGATGTTTGAAAATCTCTTAACTTACACATCATCCACAATGCTATAGGAAGTCTGGAAACCATTACGCAGAGTGCCTGGCTGTCACCTTACCAAATTACAGAATCCTCTTATTTCATTTGTTTTTCACTATAGTGTGAAATTCTCTGCCCATCAATTTTTTTTCAAACTATTTCTTTGGATAATAAAAGTGATTATCATATTTAGTTCGCATTGTTTTCTTATTTCATAACCATTTTACACTCTCATATAATGTTTTAAGTCATTTCGACTTAGATTTCACACATTAAACTCATATTTACCATTTATGCTTAACTTTTGGACACCAAAGTCGTGCTGAAAATTCGGAATGCAATTAGCATCTGAGATATTTCGGTTTCATAACTTATGATAAATGAGGTGAAAAAAAAATGATATGAAGAATAGTTAAAGGAATCTTTAACTTTGATTTTTCTGAACAGTGGCTTCTGATTTAATAATCATTCGAGAATATTTATGCTTCAGAGGTCCTAACCAATTCAAATTTGGAAAATAGAACTAATTTAGAAGTTAGAGTAGACTTATAGTGAGAGGAGATCAAGGTATAGTTTTGGTTAAAAATTTGTTTGGGTCGTAATGTTCATGAAAGTTTGACGAGATAATCCCCATATTAAAATTTTGACAGAATTGCTACTTTTTCCCTAAAGAGCCTTTTGAATATCAAATTAATACTTTTTAGTTAATTTGTTGTTCCGGATGAAAAGAATAAAAAATACATCAATGAGTTTCAAAATGATATAAGTTTAAAAGGGCATGTAAAACAATACCTATGCACTAAGTCATAAAAGTTATGGATTCACGGGACATATGTATTCCTCCTGAGGTGCTTTCTCAACTACAAAGTCCAACTACAGAAGTTAGTCTACCAGAAAACTCTTGCCTTTAATTTTTCAAAACTCCTGCCTCATCATGTATCTCAAATAAAAAAATATCCTCTTAGAATTTCTTTTACAATTGGATTCATATAGTGTATTATTTAGGTATGTTATAGCCAGTATATTTTGTGTTTGCACGTGAAATGAAATCATCATCTCCATTCGGACTCAGTTGTGATGTAATCGATCCTTATCCATTCGCTGTAAAGATTTCTTTCGTTTGAAAGGTGCGGACATCTGTATGAAAGTAGCACATATTACTTGGTGGTGAGACATCACAAAAGAGAGCAGAGCGGTACTTATTGCTTGGTAATGAGCAAACGGGAAAACAGAAAAAAAAGGGAGAGAACTCTCATTAGAGTTTAAATGCCCCCAAACGGGAAGTCTCAGAAATTCTGTTTAACTTGAAAGCGAAGGTGACAGTTACAGTGAAGAAATGCATGAAATGTGATTGGTAAATGTGATTAGGTGTTTAAATAGAGCATGTTGAAGTTGGTACAGAATGTCAAACAGATGAAAAGAAAGTAATTACTCAAGTTCATCACATTCGTTTAAAAACATACATTTACCTCATCTTGTTATGAGTTTCTAAAGATACGATTTTGTTACATTCAAAATCATAAGAAATAAGTTAATTCTTTATTTCCACTAAGAAATTTAGTTCTAACTGAGTCAAACAGTCAAATTTTACAGGTCGGTGATAGTATAGTACTAAAAAGAAAGAGAACATCCGATCATGGAGTGTGAATTGTATGCCAATTGAAGAACATTTTTTAAATACATAATTAATTTATTCAGTCTATAAATCTCTTAACAATAATAAATGCTACATAATTGAGAAAAACGTACATGTAAGGCTTAAGAAAGCGTTAAATGAGCTCTGATGAACTTATACGGGAGTACTCGTGTGACATCAAACGTTCATATTTATTCTTGTTTGACATCAAATGTTCATACCTTTTATTCTTGAGTGAATGCGAGTAAAGTGTTCACGATGTAATGAAGTGAAGTAATAATTTTAGTAGTTTAGTTAAGTGTAGTAATATCTTTCAAATTTGGCACGCGTGGTTATTTAAAGAGAAAATAAGAATTCCTCCACGTCTAGAAAGGCTATCAAAAATGGAGTGAAGTTTGACAATCCTATGTTGCACATTTAAAGGATAATGTAGGTATTGACCCGAACCCATAGGAGGCAAAAACACTAAATTCGAGCGAGAATAAAAATTTAAGAAATTGCAAAGGGGTAAGCTCACTAATCATTGTATAATGTGCTTATTGTATCTAGTTTGATCGCAAACGCTTCATGGCCCAATTTTTGATAGTAAGTAAACATAATTATGTTAGTATTATAAGTTTGTTTAACTGTTTATAATTCTAGTAATAAATTCTTAAGGTATCAAATGTATTGAGAATCCTGGTAAAAGTTTTAACATTTATGCATATTTCTTAGTACCGAGAGAAATTCAAATATAAATTTTTTCTTAAAAGATTTGTTTGGATCCATAACTTGTAAACAAACCTTATTCGAAACGTTACTATGAATCCTAGTAAAAAACTTGACATTTTGATTTCCCTCGTTTTTTAGAGCTGACGTTTTGTTTTTTTGCGTAAAATTGATAGTGTTAAACAAAGAACTACAGAGGAATGATTTACGTCTCAAGTTACGGCGAGAAAATGTGAATTTATTGGTGCTATCTGAATCTTAAAGGTGAGTTATAGGATATTTGGTGTTTTTAACATTACTCACTGTATAAATAACTTGAAATAGGACACATTCTAATATTTCATCTTTTCGTAATACTTTTTGTGGGTAAAAAGATGCCAAAGAAACATGAATTCAAATTTAGAGAACTCTTGTAATTATAAAGTGTAAAATACACTTTTTGCTATTATTAGTGAATTGAATTTGTAATTATTTAGACATAACGCTCGTAATATGTATGATGGGTAGCTGTTTATAAATAAAATGATATATATATTTATTTCAGATGAGAAATAAACCTTCAAGAAAGCACTTATTGGAAAATTTTCCATAAGTGCTTAATTTTCCAAAAGAACATTTCATAATTTAAAAATTTAAACAATTTTACTAAATAATATTTTTTTCACATTGCAAAACATAAGAGAAATTGTGGTTAATTTTACTTTAATTTTTTTAAAATTGAAATAAGAGGTCGAAAGAACAGACCCTAAAGGAATGAACCACATAAATATTACAATATAACGGTTCATTTAACTTTCCAATAATTCAAGATTATTGAAATATTAGATACATTATAAATTATTTTTTAACATTGTATACTACTGAGATTGAAGGTTATTTCGGTGAAAAGGATTTAGCTATCTTACTAGAGGCTGTTAGCTTTAGTGATATAATTAAACAGGTGTAATACAGCGATGTATAGAAGCTAGTAACGCAGTAAATATTAGAATAAGTCTCTAAACGTAGCTAACTTAGCTATGGTAAGAGACTTAACTTAAAAGATACTCGCAAATAATAATTTCTTCATATATTTTGTCATTTAGTAAAGACTTTAAAGATTTTCCACAATAGTACATTGTAAAATAAATAGTGATATTGATGCATCTAAATTGCAGCTGCAAATATGAACGTAATAAGTATGCCAATTCTAAGTAAAAATTATTGTGAAAACAACGATAAAAATGTAGTTATGAATAAATAAAATGACGAATAAATTTAAAAAATGCACTTTTTCTATTATATTTTCTCGTCTCTTTTTTTGTAAAAAGATATGATTTGGATAAACATGTAATTTCGAGTGTTGAACTGTACTATTGGTTCTATAAAATTTAAAAATTAAGAGAAAAGAAAAGATAGATATCAAATTACAAACATGTTTTAAGGTTTAAACCATATAAAAAGATAGTGTATTTTTTGAATCTTAAAAATTAACACTTTTGGTTAACAAATACCCTGGATTATACTTTTAATCAAGGATGGTTTAGTTAATTGAATTAGTTATTCTTCATACTTAAAGTGGTATGTAATAGTTTTAATTTTTAATGGAATTATTGGGGAAACAAAATATTAGGTAAGAAAAACTTAACAGTGAAATTATAATTTCAAATTAAAAAGTTATATTGAAGAAATTATTTAAACAAAATTAGATCAATGCGATTGATAATAGAAAAGCCATTCTAACTTTACTTTTTTTTCGGTTACGCTATAACTCACTATTCTTCTGAAATTTTAGTACACAAATATTTGTTAATAAGCTGCAATCTATTTTAAGTATTTATAAGAATTCAATGAAAAGACCTATCGTAGCGTGAAATAAAAACCCTTTTTTATGATATATTTATTACAAGCGTTGATTAGCATAAACATTTATTTAGAAGCATTAAGAAATGCAAATTATTTTTCAATTATTCCATTTTTGCTGCTTAGCCATTCAAAAAGAAAACATTATTTATTAACTGAAAGATTTTACCTGACTGAAGAATTAGAATTCATCATTGATGAAATTTTTTGAATGAGTTAGATTTACGCTCGAATAAAGAAAACATGCAATCCACGCATATAACATCAATTTTTAACATAAAATTTACGGATAATATTTGATAAATAAGAACATTACTTAAATTAAAAAAATAATGAAAATTAAATTTTACACTCACTTGATTTGGATTCTTGATATTACATTGTATGGAATTTTTTTTATCTTATTTAGGTATCGAAATTAAATTTATATTATATATAATAATACACATCTGAAGGAAAGTTAGTATTTAATCAATCAATAAATTTAACATTCATTTATAAATAATACTGTCTTCAACACTTTAAAAATTTTAAATTGTTGATATTTCTTTAAAAAGCGATTATCCTATTTCCTGTTCATCAATATGGAACAAAAATATGCTAAACGAAAATAAAACATTCCCTTAAGAATAAAAAATAGACCTGCATTAAAACACTTTTGTGTAGCAAGGATTGTATACAATGGTAGGAGGTTGCTTAGGTAAATATTTAACATATGCATTTTTAACATATGCATATTTTGTTAATGTGTGTTATTGATTAAAACATTATAGTAATTTAATGTGAAAATACATTTTCCTTTTGATGAGTATTTTGAATTTTACTGTAAAACATTTGAGGAGATTTATCTAAATGTATTTCAAGATCTTACGATATATTTTATTCACAAAAGTTTCAATATTTTTAATTTAACTTCATTTGAAAATAAGGGATAGAGATAATTAGTTTTCTTCATTTGCTTTTGTATTCTTAGAATACGTGCTTTGATTGCGAATAATCACTAATTTTTGAATAGATTATAGCCATAGA
This sequence comes from Nephila pilipes, assembly GCA_019974015.1. Taxonomy (NCBI): domain Eukaryota; kingdom Metazoa; phylum Arthropoda; class Arachnida; order Araneae; family Nephilidae; genus Nephila; species Nephila pilipes. The sequence continues at coordinate 137,796 of BMAW01056017.1, forward strand.
TATTTATTCACATTAATGACTTAATAATAAGGGAACAAGGAAATTTACAAAACAATAAAAGTCTGTCATAAATACGAAATTACATCTTACGTTTAATAAAAATTTTAAATTGCATACCTTGGATTCTGAAAAAAATATTCAATATTGAACGGAGAACATTTTAAGATATCACTTCACGAAGCTTATTAATTCTAAAATTTTGCAATATTTAAATTACTTTCCTTACATCAGAGAATTACAAGTGACAGAATTCGTCTGAAGCAAATGAGCTTTAAAGTATCTGGTGTAAATTAAGTCTTTGTGTTGTGAATGACCAAAACTCAAGAATTAATTACGAAATTAATTACAGCTCGTTCCCACACTTTTGTCCCTGCGGGTCAATTACTGTAACTCTAATGAAGGTGCGAATGTTTTCATGCGAAGTTATTATGTAACTCACGTAAGCAGTTAGAGTTATTTTCTATGGATATTATTCTTACTTTAAACAGTGTAGACGATGGCGCATAAACGTAATGAAAGAAAAAAAAATATATTTATTGTTTAGCAATGAAAGATGAAGCATTTAATGCTGTATTTATTAATATTAATTGCAATTAAAAGTGTTAGAATGCAAGCGATTTCAAATGCGACGATTTGGAATTACCTCGATTCATGTGGATTTTGTTTTGAAATTCATTTAATTTGATTGTTTTTATTTTGTGTTGAAAGGTTCCAAATACATTCAAGTGTAATATAAAATCATAGAGCAAAAGTTTGTAATGAAAAATTAGTTGAAAAACGTTTAAAGTGAAGATAATTATATTGATTCAGGGGAAATATAAACCATTTGGTAAACACACACAATTATTTCGCTTTGATAATAGTTGCATTAATAAACTGAAAAAAAAATAACTATGTACTATATGCAGTTTTAACAACTAATACTCAAATATCTGGAACACTTCTTTTCAAAACTCTTTCCACTTGAATTCTTTTTATTCTATTCGTATTCTCTTAAACCTTTTTATACACCATTTTTATTTTTACTTTTTGAGAATAAAGTTAAAAGATTTCATTGCACTTATTATTATTATTGTGAACTTATTATTATTTCAGTTAAGCCTCACACAAGGCTTATTCAGAGAAACACCTACACTATATATACATAGTTTGTCCAATAAGTATCAGAACTGATCTTTTTTCAGACAATGGAAAGGATTGCTCAGGATAGGAGTAGTAAGGGATTTGATGTTAGGTAGGAGTTGTTTCCGTGCAGATGGAAAATGCAGATCTCAACCTAAAGTTAAAGTGCGTTTAGTGTTAGAGTCGAGAATGAAAATGCCCCGAAACATCGAGTAGAGTTGAGGTATTTAATTTTCTATCAAACTGAGAAACATCTGCTACGGAAACTATTATTTTGATCAGACAGATTTTCAAGGACCAATCCATGTCCAGAGCGTCTATTTTTCAGTGTCACGAAAAATCTTAAGATGACATAGAAGACATCAGTATTCTTGTATTCTCTACAAAATATTTGTGTTGTAGGGCTACTAAGGAGTATGGGCTTTTCGGGCTAACAGTGAACACAGTAAATGTTTTGTAGAAGAACATTCAAGAGTCCATTGAACATGAACATTTGAGTATTAGAGTCCGAAACGTCTGATGGAAATCTCAAATAATTGAATACTCCATTACTACAACAGGTCCAGTCATATGTCGTGAATTGTAAGCAAAGTACTGATAAATCATTACACCGTAATGCGCCCCCTCTTCTATCATCACAGATTTAGTTCCCTCTGATTCCTTTTTGATCTCTGGAATAAAATTAGCGTAAATTACTTCATTTCAGAACAATTGATGTAGTTTGAAGTGCCTTCAATGGCATGCCTGAACAGCCTTGCACATTCAGCCTTCCCGGGAATGTATAAAAATAAAGAAAACCACTGGCAGTGAAGTATTGATATATGAGAGATATATTTTGAAAATTTTTAACTTACTACACGTATATCTTCAAAAACTTATTATTTATGAAATCAATTCCATATTTATTAGATAAACTTTCTAAGTTAAGAGATTTGAAAAAGTAGTTTTACTAACATTTTTTAAACAGTAAGCTACAATTAATATTTCAACGGTCTACAAATACCTATTTATTAAATGAACAAATAGAAATGTTCAATTTTTTCTCTCCCTCGAGAAACATTTTAAAATATTAAAATAGTGTTGTAATAAGTTAGCTAAATTCAGCAAAACTCGATCGAAAATTTCTAATGTTATGAAATAAACCATTTTATAACATTAGGTTTATAAATTTCCTTTATAATCATATAATATTAATTTTTCATTCAAAAATTGCTAATTTATATTCCTTCAAAAACAGTTCAATTTATTCAGTATAAAAAAACAAGAATTTTATGAATCATCACTCATAAGATTATTCAACATGTATTAATTTGATTCTGAATGTACATAAGTTTTCTTTCTAAAATTAATATATATACTGAAAATTTATGAAAAAATAATTTAAAATATTTAAAAAGACAAAAATCCAGAAAGAGATGTAACAATGAAAGAAAAATACATGAAAATATGGAACCCAGCAAGTCAAAAAGCAATATCGGGCTGAGGACCGATTAAGCGGGGTTAAACTAGTTTAATGGTACCAACCTTCCCCCTTTGCGACTTGGTAGGCTGAATTAGGAAATCCAAATTACAAAAGAGTTCATGATTAAAAGATACAAACAAATTCAGAGATAAAATCTACAAAAATAAAATCTGTAATTCCTGGTAGGCTGAATTGGGAAATCCAAATTACAAAAGAGTTCAATGATTAAAAAATGCAAAAAATTTCAACGATAAAATTTACAAAATAAAATCTATAATTCTGAAAATTATCAACAAATCAAAATATAAAAATTACTTACAAAATTCAAAGAAATGAAGATTCAAATATGTGAGTAGTAAGACGGAATTTTCTTTAAGCTTTAAGATGTATATCACATATTCAAAATGAAAAAAATATAACACATCATCACCATATAAATTGAAAAAAGATTTTTCAATTTATATGGTGATGATTTCTTACAAACTTATATACATCACAAATATATTAAACATCTTTGCGAATCGTGATCCAATTTCAAATCCACCACACAACAATAGGTCCACAAAGTCGGCTTGTTAGTGGTCTAGCCGTGAAGAATTTATTTATTTACATTTACACAGCTTACATTTTTACTCACTCTCTGGACCGTTATACTACTTTACCATACAACTTATTACCAACCAATTGTTTGCATCCTTTTACATTTTATTACTAATCAAAAAATGATTTAAATCTTTTTTCAATTTATATGGTGATGATATGTTATATTTTTTTCATTTTAAGTATGTGATATACATCTTGAAGCTTAAAGAAAATTCCGTCTTACTACTCACATATTTGAATCTTCATTTCTTTGAATTTTGTAAGTAATTTTTATATTTTGATTTGTTGATAATTTTCAGAATTATAGATTTTATTTTGCAAATTTTATCGTTGAAATTTTTTGCATTTTTTAATCATTGAACTCTTTTGTAATTTGGATTTCCCAATTCAGCCTACCAGGAATTACAGATTTTATTTTTGTAGATTTTATCTCTGAATTTGTTTGTATCTTTTAATCATGAACTCTTTTGTAATTTGGATTTCCTAATTCAGCCTACCAAGTTGCAAAGGGGGAAGGTTGGTACCATTAAACTAGTTTAACCCCGCTTAATCGGTCCTCAGCCCGATATTGCTTTTTGACTTGCTGGGTTCCATATTTTCATGTATTTTTCTTTCATTGTTACATCTCTTTCTGGATTTTTGTCTTTTTAAATATTTTAAATTATTTTTTCATAAATTTTCAGTATATTTATTTCATACATTCTTATGGTTGCTTTGCGCCTAATTATGTGTGGATTTTTTGAATAATATCTTTATGATTTGTATCTAATATTTGTATTATTAATATATATATATATATATATATATATATATATATAATAATAATAATAATAATAATTCAAAAATTATTCAAAGATATGTAAACATGATTTCATGAAAAATTAAAAACTTATTTAATTAAGACAGCAGTATAATATTATGCAATTATGGTAAAAAAAAGGTTTTTAAGATGCAACAAATCAATTGCTGATCATTGATGCATTATATCAAACTTTCTATATATTGAAAAGTTGATTAATAAATTTTTTAACTAAATGAAATGTGAAGGAAAATTATTTTTCTTAAATTTTAACAAATAGGGTCTAGAAATAGCTACGACATTGTAATTTGATAACAAATAAGAATAAATATTGGGTGTAAAAATTCATTTTTAAAACAATCACAATGATTTAATGTTCTGAAATTTGTGCAATATATTCTCAAAATATATTTCACAAAACCAGGGTAAATACCAGAACTATATTAAACTCTGAAATGTTTCAAACTAATATTTTAGATTAATTAATCCAAAAAAAATTATTTTTGTTGCAAACATCCTGAAAAGTAAAATAGATAAAGTAGATAATCTAAGGTAAGGTCTGAAGAGTTTATACCAAGAAGGAAAATGAACGGTTTTAAATAATTAAACTCTGTCGATTACATTTTACAAATTTGATAAAATTACATTAAATTAATCGAAATAGTAAAACTTTTAAAATATATGATACATTCTAAGATCGCTCGACCCCATAGACATTTTCTTTCTCCGGAATTTGTCTCTGCACATTTTCTAAGACGCTACAAATCTACCTTTTAGTCAATGTTTTCTAGTAAGGCTGGTAAAATATCTTTTAAAAAAGAGGGAGGATTGCTCGGTATTATTATTTTCTAAATATCTAATTAAAAGATAAACAGAACAATTAAAATATTTTTGGAAAAATAATAATGGTTCGCTATTTTGAACATATGAATAGAAAATATATTCTAATTTCGACACTCTGTACTTTCGCAGTTTACATTTAATGAACATTATAAAGTATCCCATTGAAATTAAAACTACTGATGTTATTCAATGTATAGCTTAGATGCTATTAAAAAACATTCATACTCCAATTTATTGCTCATAAATTGCTAATTTATTAAAAAATAATAATCTTAATGTATTCGAGTAGCTCATTGTTCAGTAAAAGTATAAAAACTTTACATGTGAAATAACGATGTATGACTAGATCGTATGGCGAGAAGATGGAATATGAAGTTCAAAGAAAATGATGTATGATATTGTTTACAGTTGAGTCTCACCCTCCTGCTAGAAAATGTTGTTTCTACAGACTAAAGTGCAGCTATATCAACATTTTTTATTTGTATCCTTTTATCGAAAGATGAATGAGCATGTCGATATCAGCTACAAGCAATGAGCCAATTTGTCAAACGTTCGTCATCAAATGTATGAAGAAAATAAGAAAAAAAAAAGATTTCTATGAAAATTCATTTCCTGCATTATTCTACACATGTAGCATTGTAAATTGAATGTCATTTCCTTTTTTTATTAAATTAAAATCCTCCATGAAACAATGGTTTGATAAGAAAAACATTTGATTATTGCTAAAGTAACTAGTCATGTATAACATGGAGGTTTTATTATAATATGGATAGATAGTATGTAAATAATAGCAAAATTGACTAATTGGATTGGAAAAAACTTTTTTTGATTTCAAAATGGAAGATTTTGAGTAAATAGTAAGTAAAAACCTAAAATTTTAAGTTCATTTACCAGTAACTTATTCTAATTGTTATTGTTAATAATGTATCATTAATTTAGACTTTAAGAAATATTTGAAAATTAATGGCAAAGTGATCATTATTCGGATACTGGTTTTGTTTCCTGTAGTTCCACAAAACTTAATGATTTGTTATTCAGTACAGCATTTCAATTACTCAAATTTGCAAGTATGCGATCGAAAGTCTAGAATTTTAAAATATTATATTTCTGAACGTTTTGGATTCCTATGCTAAATGGTGGTTGTTGAGATAGTTAAATAAGTAATCTATTTTTACAAAACGACGGGCTTTAATCAGAAATTTTCTTGTTTATATCACATGTGTCCCTTCAGAAAAGACTATTTTTTGAATATCTTGCGCATAATTTTTAAATATAATTTTTTAAAAAATAAATTTATTCGAAGGCAAAGTAATTAAAATTAGGATAGATCAGTTGAAGGTTTACTTGTGTTCGATCAATCTCTTGAAACTAATTTGCGCTAATATTTTAATATTTATTATTATGCTAATATGTTTTGTCATGTTAATTAAATGTATATTATAAATGTACGTTATTTGTGTTAATATGAAAATAAAAGAAAATACGAATGATGTAAAATAAAAAGAAATTAAAACTATACGAGTGTTAACAAAGAAGATAACAATATTTATTAAGTTTAATTCAATAATTCATTAAATTAATTTAAATTTTACAATACGAAAATGAAGTTTTCAAACACAGAAAAAGGATAAATTGAATTTTATTAATATTATTTTAGTGAAAATATAAAATCATAAGCACCTTAAAGCTTAGAAAATTTAATAAAGTATATTACATATTTTCCTGAGGGTTTATAATAAAATTTGAAATGAGTCCTATGAGAGATATCTTATGAGTTTGTTGTCTCAAGAAGCTAATTTACAAAATAATAAAAGTTTCATTGAATCATTTGTAATTGGAATAACAATCAATATATGACAATTATCAGACATTCATAAAATAAATATCTTATTTTATGAATAAAATAAGTATCTTACTTTAAAATAAAATAAATATCATATTTTAAAGTAAAAAGAGTAGAATAAAAATTATTATGATAATAGACGGAGTTATGAAATGGAATATGAGTTAGGATAAACCTGTTTTTGAAACATATTTCACGGCCAAAAGGAGTAGGAAGCAGTATCTGTTTATATGAAGTATGTGCATACCAACATAGAGATTGTTTGATTCTACATTTGAATCCCGAAAGTCAGTTAACTAATCCTTAAGCAATATTTAACAAACGTTTGAACTTAGTTAAGAGATATTTGTCGGAGGGACTGATTATGTCATAAACATTGTGATCTGCGTGAGAGCATATCAATTCTGTTCGTGTCAAGTTGTGCCCTAACTGAATCTTCTAGAAGCTTTACTTACTGTTTTTCTATAGATTGTTAATAAGTCTAGAACAGAATTAAAGTTAGAATTAAAGTTACTACAACTTCTCATTAGAGTTATTACATAACTGCTTATTTTAAATGAAAATAGACGAACTTTCAGAAATGTATGTTGGCGCATTGAGATGTTAAATATAAAAATAACATTACAGTTTCTGATCAGTTTATTTAAATATAAATAGAGCAAAATATAATATTTTAAAAATAACTTAGAGAAGTAATTAAGACAATGTAATTTGTTCCGAGAAGATTGAATTAGAATAGAGAACACAGGCTGCGTTTCTTATATAAAAATGCATTTGTTAAAGAAAATTACAAATAAAACCACTCTTATAAATTTTTCTGAAGAAAATTATTTGATCATTGTCTATTGAATGTAATATTTAAGAGAAAAAGTGTATCGGATTTAATAAACTGAACTTACTCTCATTTCTTAATGCTGAATTATGATTATGTAATATGAAATTTAATTCCTTCTTAATACACTTCAAGATACATAAAAATAACTGTTTTTTTACTAAATTTTTATCAATAAAATGTTTTCATTAATTTTATTAAATACGAGAAAAATATTTCATATCTCTAACTGTCAAGGATTTAAAATAAAGAAAATAATTAAAATGTATAGTAATTAATAATTTTAAAAAAATACTAATAATATTTAATTATAAAATGCAGTAGAAAGTTTTATGAAATTAA
>BMAW01056026.1:0-21619 GCA_019974015.1 Nephila pilipes
TTCCCATTAAATGAAGAAAAAATTAGTATTAACTACCATAAAAGAGTTTAATCTAAACCATTAATAAAATTCATTCTTAAAATTTGTGGATCCGGAATTTTCAAATATAGATCTTAGGGATGAACTTAACAAACAATATAGATAAAGTAATTTTTAAGTTTCCTAGATAAAACTCAAATAAATTTATAAATCTAAATAAGAATAATTCGAGATAAAAACCAACGTTTTTAAAAACAACGTTTTTATATAGTGGCAAAATTTATTAAGAAAGATTATTGAAATATTAGTTAAAACTGGTCGCAAATATCTAAATATTGCATTGTTAGGCAAGTAAGAACGGTTCCCGAAATTTCAGAACTCTAGCTTGATGGGAAGTTGGTTAATTTAACGATAGAAAATTTGATGACACACACACACGCACACAGAAACACGAACCAAGTGAAATACATAAAAACGTTAAAAGTAACTAAAATTAATTAATTAATTCTGTAAATTAAATGGTTGGAATGCAGTTTAACCCAATCACTCTTGGCGACAAGAATTATTTGGCAGTATTTTGCCAAATGTGGCTACCCTGGTCCGTTTTACGGACTTAACGTTCAGCCAAACAAAAAAATCGCCAAGTTTGATGCCAATTTTTGAAATCGTGCCAAGTGGTTGGGATAAACTGCATTATTGAAGAAAATACTAGCTAAAACTTGTCGCAAATGTCCAAATATCGTATTGTTAGGCTAGTGAGAACGATTCCCAAGGTTTCAGATTTCTAGCTTGATGGGAAGTTGGTTAAATTAACGATCGAAAATTTGATGACACACACACACACACACACCAAGTGAAATTCAGAAAAACGTTTTAATATAAATGAAATATGTAATGAGTACTTTATAAAATACGTCAATATTATCTGAATCATTATTATAAAACTAATTTGAGTGCTTTCAAACTTCGGTAAATAGCTTTAAAGAGTCATTTTAAGAATTGAAATATATTAGAATCATTTCAGTAAAAAAAATGAATAGTAACAAATAAAGAAAATGGATTAAAGTAAAGATATATTTATTTTACGTTCTATCAATATTTAAGATGATAATCGCTGTCAAAATTATATTCCTATTATAATTTTTAGTATTAAATAATCATGCTTTTGTAATAAAATTTAATGCTTTGTAATCATGCTTTTGTAATTAAATTTTTGTAATTAAATAATCATGCTCTAAAGATAAATAACATACTCTACTAATGAATGCGTAACAGGCACTGACTATTGATGTGGAATAAAAAATAAAATTTGACTAAACCTATTAATAGAGTTTTTTATTCGATAAATATGCATTCAAAACCAATTATTAACATAAACGTTTTTTTTTACAGGATTACTATTTGAACAATTTCAGACTATTGAAAAAATTAGAAAAATTTAAAAATAACATTTTAATAAATTTTCTATTTTTTTTCCCAAAGATTTCTGAAAGCATTTCATTTTTTATGAGATCAAGTTACGTTCAATACATAATTTCGATGTATTTATTTATAGAAGGTTAAGATTCTTTAAGGAATAATTTTATGAAATACTGTAAAAATTTCTAATAGAAACATTATTCTTAATATTTTGGCATTTCATTGAAATATTTACTGTTGGAATGTAATAGTTGAATAATAAATAAACAACAACTTATTTAAAAAAAATTATTCAAAGAAGCAAAATACAACACGTACGAAATGTCATATAATTTACAAAATAAAAATAAAAAGAAATGTATATAAGGTCTCAAGAGATTCTATAAGAGTTTAAAACACGAAAGTAGTTTAAAGTTGAAAAAACTGAAATGAATAAATATTCAGAAACCCTTTTCTCTTTGACTTCTCCCCTTTCCACATTTGGTGAAGTAGAATGATAAAGTTCAGGTTCCCCTTCTTTCTTTTTATTGCTTCTGTAACCTACCTCAACACTTTTCAGGGTCAAATTTGACTCGGGATTTGGTAGTGGAGAGAAAGAATTACGCTTTCTAACAGTTTTCTGCTTTTAATTCCACTGTTTCAAAAGAGTTTATATGAGAATTTAAACAGTTTATGATTTCAATGCTCTTGTTAAAATTCAGTTGTTGAGGAAGAGGCTTTTACCAAAGAAAACTCTCATTTAAAGACAGTTATTGAGGTCACTTATTTTCAAAGTTTTGGTCCGTCTCTCAGCACTCATATAAATTATTAAACTAAAAAAGAATAAAGTTTTATGACACACTTTTATCTTCCAGTTCATTAAATTCATATTTATTCCGAACATTACAATGTGTTTTAAATGAAAATATATTTACGTTTGTTAATTGCAGAGTTATAACGACAGGGTTTTGCTTTATAAGGTGTGACATATCTTAGCAAGTTAGAAAAATTTCCATATTGTAAACTGGACAAAACAAATATATTAATTAGTGTATCCCAATGGGAATTGCACACTTTTCAGGAAATTATTATGATTTTGATATGTATTAAATTGTACAAAACCATTTTTTTCCATTTACTGAGCCTCTACTAGTATTTAGAATTGATATAATTCAAGGAAAGATATATAATTTTATATTGAAGTGTCGAATTATGGTAGTTGAAACTACCAAGTGACTTATAAAACTGCTTTAAGCATGCTAAAGATGCATTATGTTTTTTGAAACTTTGGAAATTAGCATTAAAACTTATTCACTTAACGAAAAATTTACAAAACAATTTTAAGCATAATAAAGGTGAGTTTAGAATCTGCAGTTGTTTTGTCAATGAATTTTTTAAAATTTTTATTTAAATATTCATCAGAATTAACGAATTTTATATGATAAAGATATCTGTACTGCCAAAAACTTAATATATTACATAATATTAATACATAATTTATATTTTTTAAATATATATATTAATATAAATACAAATACAGATATGAAAGTTACCAAAACAATTTTTACAATTGGCATAAAGTTATAAGATATAGAATTCTGTTGTAGAAAAAATACTCTACTTTGATATATTAAAAATAAATCTAACAGTTTACTAAATTAATGGAAACAATTTATCAGTCAACCCCATCTGAATCGAATAAAGTCTAGATTTAAAGACATATCATATTATTTTATTTTGCATATCTCTAAGAAAAAATATAATAATTATAACTGAATCAGTCGTTTTAAAATAGAGGATCATCACTATTCTAAAAAAATTAGTATGTGGTAGTTTTACAATCCTTAACAACGGCACAAGTATTCCATATAAAATGGTGACATATTCCATTGGATAAAACATGATTTATGTCATTCCAGCGATTTTTTTGGAAATGGGTCATCTTCTAGAGAGTAGCTTTTACCTCCTTCGCCACCTCCTCTCACTTCCTGTTACAGGTCCATTGCTATGTACATTAATGGACATTAAAATTGCAACACCAGGAAGGAATGATCGACGAATGTCAAAATCACATAAAATAAAGAAAAATAATTAGGATATACAAATTATTATTATTTCAGCTTTTTTAAATGAGGTAGTAGGCAGAAATGATTTCTGAAGCACTGCATCAGAGAAAAATTCAACCACTGTCTTGTGAATATGCAATAAATGGGTTGTTGAAGGTCATAAGCAACATATAAGACATGTCGGATCTTCAGCCCTCTCATGATTAGTTTCCGATGAAAAGACGTATTGTGAGGTAGGCCCTGCAAAACAGCACAACCATATCATGGACCTTTAGTTAGAAAATGAGCAAGTTTGCAGCATGCCCAGTATTCGCTCGTATGCTGCGAGAACATTTGCAGCAGCGTGGACTGTCAGCACGACGACAATTACTTCGGTTTCCCTTGACAGTCCCGCATAAAGTGAAACGGCAACTCTGGTACTCTGAATGATTAAACTAGATACAGGAGTGGCACAATGTTGTTTTTTCAAACAAATCCCGGTTCTGCTTACAATATTCTGATGGTTGTATATGTATCAGGAGACTTGGAGGGTACTGGCCATCGCCTGTATGCATTCAATACTAGCATAGGGGCTCTGTAACTTGTGGGATAGTTTGAGAAGGCATTGAGAACATGAAACGCACATCTCTATTTCTGATCGACAGTAATTTGATCGCAGATCGGTACATTTCTGACATATTACGTCTAGTAGTTGTGCATTATCTTCAAGGTCTGCCTAACGCCATCTTCCAACTAGATTAAACAACACCACATGTTTCACATCGTGTTCTGATCTCCCGCGATGCACGGGATATTCGATTATTTACTTGACCTTCAGGTACTCTAGATCTGTCACCCATTGAAAATATCTGGTCATGGGTTACTGAGATAATAAATCACATCCCCTCTACAGCTAATATGTTTGATGAAGTGTGACAACATATTAGCTGTAGAGGGATTGTGAAGCAGCATGGAATGAGTTGCCCGTTTCTGTCAAACAAGCCCAATTCGACTCCATGCCTAACAGAGTAAGGGCCGTTTTAGATGCCATAGTAGAAGTTGTTTCTACAAATTTCGTTCCCCTACATTGCAAGCCCCAAACCGCTTGCAAATTTAATCTTTTTGTTTTCATTTCATACAGTTTTAGTAAAATAAACATATTTTTTGGTATTTGCTTCCCTTCATGGTGTTGCAATTTGATAGCTAGTAGTGTATTAAGCCATCATATAACTTTTCCTCCTTACTCTTTCGTTTATTGGAAGTTAATAGCATTAATCTATCTATGTTTGGCAGTACTAAAGCTTAATTTATCACTATTTATGTTAGAACAGACGTTGATACTGCAATTTCGCAAGTCAATTTTCTCTGGCTATGAGAAAGAAGAAATGACATAATATATCTTTCGCTGCAGAAAAGAGAATAAAATGACTCTACCCTTTTTACCAAAATCTGGAAAACAGCAATGCATACAAAGTAATGTTTTGTATAAATATTAAAAAAAGGCGAAATACCAGGAAAATACTTACTTTCTAGCCAATTAAATTCTTCTATAATGAAATTAAAAATGAATGGCCCATTACAACAACGCACAAAGTGTGAGAATTACTGTAACTTATATCTGATTTATTTTGCTTATTATGAGTAAGTATTATGCATTTTTAAACAGAAAAGAATTTTTTAATATTGCTTTCTTAAAATTGCAACCATTCGTAAATTAAATGGACTTCATTTTCCACAAAACTCAGGTTCCTTTTAAAAGTCAAATAATCTGATCTTACATTATTTTTTTTTTCTTAGGCTTCTTGTCATACCATAAATAATTATGTTGGCATTTTCATGTATTGTGTTATCTTCTTAAATGTCAGAAATTACTAATTTAAATGTTCTGGAAAAGTTATAGTGAAACAGTTACCTTTTTATTCTCCAGTAAAATTTGTAAAAGTTAAATTGTCTTCTTTTAAAAAACTGATTAAATTATGTATGAAAATCTATTTATATGTAGAAACACAAAGCAAAATAAGTAAAGATAAATAATAATGAAACCAATATTAAATTTGGTGGCGTGGATTATTAATTAAATATTAAATTAGGAGACATAATATGAAGGAGGAGCAACGTAATGCTTCTAAAGTCATTTCTATTTTATTGGTTATTCGAGCTCTAAAGATAATACTTTCATTCTAAAGAATGGGTGAAAGCTACTAAAAGCCTGTTGAGTTGAGCTACCAAGAAATTTCTTCAAGTATCTTTTCCACCAACTCACGAGTAAGCGAGAATTAGTAGAAATTTTTAAAACAATATGTCCAAAGTAAATTATGTAATAAATAAAATGTAATGTAGAATTCAAGAACTATATATATAAATCCCAAATATTTGGCTATAAATAGTAACGTTACGGTCATGAAGGCGGTTCTGAACTATAAGCCTATCTCATATATTCTAACTTTTAAAATACTTTCACGTTTGAGGAATCTACTGAGCATGTACAAATAAAAGATGTAATTACATTCTCAGTCACGAATGCAAGTTATCTTTCAGATTAGTTATTAGTGTTTGTGAAACATTAATTGTACATTGCAAACTGCTTTGGAATTCTTTACTAGTGAATGATTTACAACTTTTGGTAAACAGCTATTTTTCAAATATATATATTAAAAGATTCTGGTTTTCTGAAACGAAAATGGGACTTTAGATTTGTGTTTTTCTTTTTATATTGCATAAAGAAAACAGAAGCAATACTTTCCAAAAAGCATATCTCCTAAATCTATTTCAATTCGATAAATGATGAACCATTCTTTATAACTTCATTTTCTTTCTTAAAAGCAGCTATATTAATGAGAAAAAGTTTATGTACATTGCAAACTACTTTGAATTTATAAAGGAATTTATAATTTAGCTTCGAATTATTAAAGTAAAATACGCAAAATATTGATACAGAAATTATCAAAATCTTGATAGAATAATTTTCATTATAATAGTCATATTAAATCAAATACTCATAATTTTTAAAGGGAAGCAATAATTTTCTGCTCTTAAATTCATGAATATTTCTCAAATAATGTAGAAAAAAAATATACAAAGAATTTTGTATAGGAATCTGAAAAAACAATTTAATTTGTAAAGCTCAATAAGTATAAAATTACCTAAATTATAAGCATGAACACTGAGCATTTCTGTAAAAACTGTTACGCTTAAGTTAAGAAAAGTTTAATTGTATTCATAAAACACTAACCGAGATTGTAAGGAGATAAGAAATATGGTATTCATCTGAAGAAACTAATTCACAATATTATTGCAATATATTTACGTAGCATTGAGCAACTCATATTTAAATAAGTCCCTTGATAAATTACTTAGTTGTTAATCAGATTTTAAAAATTAATTTAATAAACTAAATATCTGAAGCCAATGATTGATAAATAATTTCTTGAAAGCTTACCTTTTATAATAAATTGGGATTTTCTTCATTCACACCGGACAATATATCAAAATATTGTACTTCCAAATAAAATTACTAATACAAATACTGTATTAAGAGCATCAAAAGCAAACATTTTAATCAAATAAGCTGATATTTAAATTAAAAGTACTGAAAGCAAATATTAGAATTATATTTTGAAATATATCATTTTAAGTTGTGCTACACTCAATTTTTTCACAACTACATGAGTAATACATACAACAAATGTTCATTAAATCTTGCATTTGAATCTGGAAATATTCCATTTCCTTAAAGAGGCGGAAAGTAGATAATTACAGCGCTTTCAAATGACAATCATCAAACCTTAACATGCTTAAGAAAATATTCCAAGTAGCAATTAAGAATGTAAGGTTATTAAACAAATTATGCAGTTTAGAAATAAATTAGATTTTGCGCGCACTCGGATTGGCTCTTAATATAGCTTCTAATTTAGTAATTCCATTTTAAAGCTCAATTATGAAGTCTGAGCGATATGTTTGTTTTTGAAGGATTATGACATTAAGGTAACTATTAAGTTATATTTAGGAGGTAATATTCACTTTGAATAAACAGAGAGGACGTTATAATTTATTTAAGGTAAGGATGTGGTTTCTCCATTAATTAAGTTTTTTTAATCAATATTGTTTCTACGAATTCTTAATAAAAATGTTGAAATGAAGAATAAAACATAATTGAAAACCTCTGTTTTACTCTATTAAACATTTTTAAATAATAATTCAAATAAACTTTTGAGTACAAAAAAAGAATGAAGAAAAAAAATGATTATTTATAAGATTAATTCATGCTTAAAATTATATATATTTTAATATTAATATTTACATCAATAATATCTAAAGTTTTAATTATATTTTTATTATATTGTAAATATATTTCCTAGACTTAAAAACAACATTTCATTTAAAAGAGAAAATAAATGATTGTTAATATGAATTGTTTTATTTCATTATTTCAAATAACTTTGAAATAAATTAACTAATTTTAAATTTTTATACTTTTAATCGTAATAATGAGTGCAATAAATAAATCATTCACCCTTTAATTTTGCAATAAATTATAACATGAACTTAATATCTGAACAAGATTAAACCAAGAAATCCAGCATCATCACTGTATGTTTATTTAAATAAGATTTGTATCTGAAAATATGATATATATCTGAAAAAATTATGACATTTATTCATTGCTATGAATAAATATCATCGATTTTATATGGTTCCCAAGCAATCTTCAAACAGCAGTTAATTCGTCTCTGCGCCCCCCCCCCCAGTGATTCAAGAATGCATTTTGTCCACTAACCAATCCTACAAAAAGGAAGAACAGCATATTTTAAAATTTGATATCTGTGATTTCCTTCATTTGAACCGGAAATTCAGATATAAGTTGTAATTCTTAGAAACAGATTGATTATGATTATGATATTGCTCCTAAAATTAGATCCTGAATTTGGTATGAAAATAAGAGACGTTATTAAAGTCTTTTACCATACAATTCTCTTATATTGTTATAAAGAAACATGTTATGCAATACTACGTCATAAGTATGTATTTTTAAAAAAATTAAGTGAAATATTTGGTATTCACGAAAGATGAAATTCTAATATCCCGTTGCTTCTTAAATTATATATAGCTCCTTAACTACTCTAACGAAATACATCTCATCAATAATCTGTCTTAATAATGCGGTAAGCAAAGGTTCTTGAAATGCTATACTTGAACCCCAAAACTTTAATGATTCTTCCTCTTTCGTTTGAGATAATGTTTTTATATAAAATAGAATTTTATCCTTCATAATTTCAGAATACATTGGAAGCAGACCGGAATACAAGATGTGACTAGTGGTAGTATAAACTGATGAAGATACTGAATGATAATCAGATAGAGTTTCAGTCAAATTGTGACGTTGGGATTTTAGTAGTTTTCTCTTCACTAACCTTGCGGACTTTAATTAAAATTGATTGCTATAAATTAGAATTTCTTCCCAACCAAAATGAAACTTGATTAGTTAAATTAGAGACAGGTAGAAATATTGTGAAGTGTTCTAGATAGGAATGTATATAAGCAAAGCGAGAGTAGCACGATAGAGATTGAGTGTCACTAGCGTGGGGTATATACCTTACAGGTGATAGGCGAGATCAAGTGTGGCTACGGGTGAGAGTGATCGTAGTAAAACCAAGAATTAAGTCAACTTCAACTGGGAAAGTTGTGGTAAGCTAACCTTAATTCGATATTAATGAGACAAGCAAATATATCTAGGGTTTTACCTTGGATAGCCGGTTTTTATTTGTAGTTACAGTACAAATCTGTGGAATAAATATTTTGTGTGAGATTTGTCTAACGTCTTCTTGCATCAGTTACTGACTTTTTAGTGTTAGTATATTTGGTTTAGTTATGGCACAAGAAGCGAATAGGAATATTATGTCGTCACAAAAAGAGCTCTAAATTTCTAATAAATCGAATAGAATCTGTGATGGATGCTAAATTTTTCTCATCTTCTATGCTATAGGCGAATATGTTAGAAAAATTGCTAGAAAAAGAACAATTCAGAAAACTTGAAAAAAATTCATTATAAAATATTTCATGCTTTTAAGAGCAGTATTGTGTTGAAAATTAAGCAGCACGAAAGATGCAGTAATTCGACTGGTCCTAAACTTTATTCTACATATTGATTGACCTAATTGCTTAAAGAAGAGATAGGATAGTCAATTGAAAATTACATCTAATTTGTTTGTGGTATATATGAAGCCTTTTAAGAAGAATCTATCTTGATTAAACATTAAAATTATAGATGCATTATTATAATGGCATAACTGGCGCAAAACTCTTTCGCTTATAATCTGCTTCAATGAAACTTGTAGCTAATATTCATGAAATGGTCAGTTTCAGTTCCAAAATGCTGCTATTTCCTCCACTGTAAGCGATTCAATGTTTCTAAAGCAGAAAGCTCTTCCAGCTGTTTAAAGTTTACAATAATAGTTACACTCAGAAATGACACACTTCTAATCTTCGCACATTTAGTAGCAACTTCAAAGCAATTTAGAAACTGTAAAGTCATTAGCCAAATTGTGAACTTTAATAGTCGAGATAGGTGAGTTGGAAGATCACTTTTAAATGTATCTGACCACATAATTTCATACCCAGATCTCAATTATATAATGTGAGTAGTGTTATTATAGTGCTCTCTCTTTAATATGGCACTTTACCTTTCTGGCTCTCCAGTAATTCCGCGTCATAGAAAATTATTTTATACCTCATTCTGTAATGGATTAATATAGGTTATCAATACAAAACAATACCATTTTGGTAGTTTTAATTATGTTGTCAGTTTGAAACTTTATTTGCGTGTATGGTAATACATATTATACTATAATACAGAGTAAAATGTTTTTAATCGGGTAATTTAATCGGGTTTTTAATCGGGTAATTTAATCGGGTTTTTAATCGGGTAATGTTTTCTGTCAACTAGCATTTTTAAGCAACTTACACAGCTAATCAAAGTACTATCAGGAGCATATTGTATTTTTAAAACTTGTGAAGGTTTTGCCGACATTGCTGAGTTTGATTTAGATTGCTGTAATATTTTTTATAGCTTAATAGTGTATTTTCAATTATTTCACATGGTGTAAAATGTAAAGAGATTCAAATGTGTGTGCATTTATAGCTACTATTCTGTACATGACTTTTTAAGTTAATAGATTTTTTCCGCACATATTTAAAAACAGAGAATCACAATATTATTTTTCCAATTGTCAGATATATTTCAAACAAATTCATTGTCATTTTAAGTTAATCTATATCGAAAAAAAAAGATTGTATACACATATTTTCAAGGGGTATAGTAACTTATTAGGTAGATAAATAGACTCATTACAGATGCCAATGAGATTAGGTCTCATAATTTCAACAAATACCGTCATGTGAAAGAGCTGATGTCCATGAAATTGGTTTGGGGCCAATATAGTTTTATTATGTTGTGTTGTATAGGGTTCAAAGAATCATTTACTAGCTCTGAGAGAGAGTGAAAGATCAAAACAAAGTCGACTCCCACAAGAATTCAAATTTAAGAAGCGTCTGAAATATTTTAAGATTACATTTTTTCTTTTTATTTTCAGAATTAGGCAACCATTAATTTTCAATAATATTGACATTCACTTTAAATGTGGCAAGGATCTGAAGCCTGCATCTGGCAACGGACGTGCTGTGTTTAGACGGAAAAATTGTGCAATACCTTGAGAGGGGAGAGGAGGAGGGAGCCAATTGTGTACAAAAGAAATGATTGTAGAAATTTTCGAGATTGTGAAATTCAATGCATATATGTGCACTTTGTGTCCTGTCTCGTGGCCAACAACTTGAAATAAATTACTAGGACAAATGGAGTATTTTTTTCTGTTTTATCTACCATGAAGTGTTTTTATTTACTCAAAGACACATTAGCGTGTCAAATTCATGCAGATATTCGATGTTAAAAGTGAACTGAAACAAATACAGTACTTCACATTCAGTACCTCGTAAATATATTTTTATTTTCTGATTTTTATAGAATTGAATTCTATGTAGGATTACGTTTCATCACTATATTAACTTTTATTCTGAAATTGCTTCCTAAATAGCGCCTTTTATTGATGTTTTAAATATCGAAATCTTCAAATAAAATTTGGAAAACAGAATATTGAATTCTTATTATTGTGTATTCATAGCAAATTGTTACAAAACATTATTCAATTAAGACAATCTAAGACAAAGGGGGCCTAAAAACTATTGGAAAATAATTAAATTACTATGCAAAAATGCCTCAACACAGCGCATTTTAATAGCGCAAAGTAATTACATATGTTTCACATTCGCAGTTGCTTCTAAGTCAATATAGAAATCAAATGAAGAAAAACAGTACATAATAATACATGTTCGTACGCATAATGTCACAAAAAACAAATATACTTGGTACGAAATATTTTTTTCCTGACAAACTATTGATTAGATAATTAATTGATTGCTGATAAACAAAACTTTCGTTGATGTGTAAGATTATGTTCAATACAATTTATTTTCACTAAAGTATTTGATTTATGGAATCACTATTTGGAGTAATAGCCAAATTTGTACCCTTCTTAACTTAAAAAAATATATATATCATTGTGATAATATGGTTTTTCATTCATATATTATCATATTTATATAATACATAAATTAATATTATTATTATACATATATATTATATTAATAACATGGAACTTCATAAAAATTTATATGAGAAATTAGGTCTTTAAGAGAAAACAGCCTTAAGAGGGCAGGTGACAAGTGACTCTTCGCCCAACACCGAAGTATGTAAGTTAGATCAACGATAGATTGAGCGTGGTAGATTGATTACCTGGTTGCCCACGTTATCTGATATTAAGTAGCCTGAAATCCTTTCTTTAGGGATAGAGAAATACGTAAACTATTGTATATGAAGCACCTACCGAATGTGAAATAGATCTGGTTACTAGAATCGTCTGTGCTGTTGTGAATATCGAAGAAAAATCAAGTTGTTTTAAGCACGGTAAGTTGGTACAAAACACGCATCACTTCCAAGAAGAAAACTTGAAATATTTCTTGAAACGTTTGAAATAAAATAATCTACTAAAATATTTATAGTTATTTGTGTGCAACAGATGTTTCCGAAAATCCTTAAATTATGACCTTCCATTTCTTGTACATTTGAAACCACTTTCCGTTGATAAATCCGGTCATGGATTGCATTGGAATTATCAGATATTTTAAAATGCACAACCTCCCGTTAAAGTTCGTAACTCTTCTTTTGGGATAACTTGTGTGTGTATAATTACTATAATAAATGGTAAATTCCTATTAGGTAATTTTTATTTCTATAATTTTCATTAATGTAACAGTGCAAAAGCATAGCATGATATTTGTATTGGTCATTACTTTGGATCAGTGTAGCATGACGAGGAAATTACCTAAGTTGGTTCGGGATTTCCTTGACTTTCTCACAATGTATTTGGTGGATTCTGAAGTCTAGTTCCTTTAAATGTTTAGCATAAACACTAGTTACCAATTAGTATTTGTGGAAAAAATTCCAAAAAGAATTCATCGAGATTCCAACTTACAAAAATATTTAATTGCTCTCAATAAAGGAAAAGTAAAAATACGCATAATTTAATTTTAAGTCGCTTCGGAAAGCTGGTAAATAGTACTAAGAGAACAAGGAAACAAAAAAAGTGTATTTTTTTTAACTATCATAAAATAATAACTAAAATGTTTTCCTTATGTACTTTGCTTATATATCTGATGTACATAATTATTAGGTGGCAAGAAAAAGAGGAACAGAATCCCAGAATTGAAAATGATTTCAAAAAATGACATTATAAATTTTAATCAAAATTGTTTTTAAAGCAATATTATTATGGAATTTAGGAAAGAAAATATTTTCTTTTATTATATTTCATTCATATGAAAATTCAGAGAAAGAAAGAAAAATACCTCGCAATTTATGTACCTCGCTGATGTTTTAAGAATGAAAACGATTTTTTTTTATTCTAAATTAAAGATACTATTTTTATTTCTTAGTGAATTGAAAAGGAAGAAAAATAGGAGAATAGAACTGCAGCAAGGAAAATAAAAATAAACAGGAAATAAAATACAAAACTGGAAATGAGTAATTTTCCAGTTTTAATATTAGGAATGAAGAAAGATGGATATCAGTCAATTTTCGGTCATCATCTTTTGCAAATAAATCATGGAGTTGCCATAGAATTACTGTAAACTATATATTCATAGTTTTCTCTGTATCATAAAAGTTATGAATCTGAAATCTGACGGTAATTTAAATATCTTAAGATTTTAATAATCATAGAGTTTTTATTAAAAATACAAATCATAATTTCCAAATGTTTGGCCATCATACAAATTTTGATGAGGTAAATAAGCAAAGAAGCATACCTAAAATAACAGAATTTATTTTATCATCATACAAATATATCAGGTTGCTAAAACGATGTGAACATTCATACGAATTTGTGAATTTCTGCATTACTAAAAAACTTGAAACAAATCATACCAGTAGAGCATAATTGTTTAGTTATGCCTAACATACAATCAACTTAGAAAATGCAACAAAATGAATAATAAAAAAGATATAATGCATTTTAATAAATAATATGTATTATGTTACATTAATACACTGCTGGCCACACAAAATGCAACACCCTGAAAGAATCATGCAAACCTTGTGAAATTTACATCATGCGTTCGCGACGATGAGCTATGCAAATCATTAGCATTGCAGCGCAGACGCACATCACGGGCGACCGTAGCGCCACTCACAAGCGCTATATAAGGGGTGAACAGATTGGCGATTTGAAGTACGGCAATTGTTTTTTCGTGCATTTTTTTTACGTAAGCTGTTTACCTATGCCTCGTGGAAGACATAGAGCGTCTTTTGACCAATTTTCTGAATTCGACCGAGGAAGAATAGTAGCCTATAGGGATTGCGCATTATCCTTCAGAGATATCGGTCAACGTGTTGGACGAAACCAAGCAACTGTGATGCGGATCTGTGATCGCTGAATGCAGGAGGGACCAACGGGCCCGATCGCACCTACCTCGTTGCACCACTGCCCGTGATGAATGGCAGATTGTGCGCATGGCAGTGATGGATCGTGCAGCCACATCACGAACCATAACACAACAGATTCAGTCTGCTAAGCATCATTCGGTGTCCTCTCGTTCAATTCAACGTCGTTTGCAGCAGAGTGGAATGTCTTCAAGGCTTCCATTGCTGAGTTTACCCTTGACTCAAAACCACAGGCGTTTGCGCCGCCAAAGGTGCGATGAACGGCGGACATGGACAACGGAATGGAACGACATTGTGTTTACTTATGAATCCCGTTTCTGCCTGCAACATCACGATGGTCGGATTCGAGTTTGGAGACACCGTGGGGAGAGGCTGCTGAACTGTTGCGTTATGCATCGCCACACTGGTCCTGCACCCGGTATCATGGTTTGGGGTGGTACTGGATTTAACTCCCGTAATCCTCTAGTACGCATTACTGGTACACTGATCAGCCAGCGCTACATCTCTGAGGTGTTGGAGTCCGTGGTTCTCCCATACCTTCAGCGCTTGCCATCAGTCAAATTTCAACTGGATAATGCGCGATCGCACGTGGTACGCAATGTTCAAGAGTTTTTCTTTACACATCAGATTTAATTGCTTCCTTGGCCTGCTTGTTTTTCCGATCTATCACCAATCGAAAACGTGTAGTCCATGCTTGCACAACAACTGGCCCGGGATACACCCCCTGATGTTACACCAGATCAAATTTAGCAATATGTGGAAGCCGCATGGACTGCTGTACCCCAAGGTACATCCAAAGCCTCTTTGACTGTATGCCGAGGAGCGTGGCAGCGGTTATAACCAACAATGGCGGCTACTCTAACTACTGATTTTGTCAACATCCACACTTCACAAGAGGCTGTAATTTTAATCGTTTGATCTTTGTACAACATGTTTTCTGCCAAATAAATTTCGCTGTGATATCTCTAGTCCTTCTGGGTGTTGCATTTTGTGTGGCCAGCAGTGTACTTGATTAAATTTCTGTGGCTCTTGTAAAAGCTTCTTTGGGTCTGGGCAAGTTTTTTATACGCATGTTTGTGTATTCCTTTACCTGAGTTATGTGACGCCATACATTTATCAGGTTTTCTATTAATTAACGTGTAGTTATTATTGTCTATTTTGAAGTTCACAGTATGTTATTTCTTATAATTTTTGAATCTGTTTCGTATCCTAGAGAATCACCTGGCCACTGGAAAACTGGAATGTTATTGTCTACTAAGGTGATTGTAATACTACTTTCTTTATGACAAGGCAGAGAATCAAGCGTAAAAAACAATTTCTTCAAAATTTGGGAACCATTTTCGAAGCTGGGACATCATGGTAATGTGCATTACATTTTTTTATTTGGGGGGGGGGGTTGTTACCCAACGGTCTCCTTTACAGAAGTAATTTAAACATTACACAAGAAGATCGGAAACTACACACTGTAAACACAACATTTTATTAAAAACATTTTAAAATTAAGTAGAAAAAAACATATGTATATATATATACTGACGACCTGACATTTAACAAAACAACAAAGAAGGAGTAAGTCCAAAATAGAAGATAGAAGCGAGTAACTTCGGCAATTCCTCTCTCTCTTTCTACTTGCTTTCCAGTGATGTCTTGAAAATCAGTAGAAGAAGGAATTAAATATACTTCGGCTGCAGTAAACTACAGCTGATTTGTGATTTGCTTTGTCAGAATAGTCGGCTTGTTCTCACAGTGGTAGAGTGACAGGAAGCTTGAAAAATGGGCAATCATAAGTCGCCACATACTTTTCTGTATTGGTCTTCTGTCACGAATCCTTACCCGATGTGAAGGCTTCCAACTCTCTTGGAACTGATTATACACTATTTCATAACTTTTTGACAAGGTTCTTTGCAATTTCAACAATGCAACAAGGATAAACTTTTCTTGAAGTGCGTTCAAACAAATATACTTATAGATCGAACCAGAATTTAAAATAGTCGGAAGAACATACCAGACATTTTCGGAGTAAAATTGTTAATGATTGTAAAAGGAAACAAGCAACAATTACAAAATTCTCTGCAACTTACATTAATTCAGTGCTTCACCGCAAAGTGGCTATGTTTTCAAGTCTAGACAAGATAAATTTTCTTCTATGTCTCATTGAGTTTTGATTATTTTATAGGAATTTGATATTTTTCTTCTCCTAGCCGTCTTTGGAAGGTTCTTTTTGAAATAGCAGTCGCAGCTTCTGAAACCAATTAGGTTAATCTTTCTGAACTTTTTCCACTTTCTGAACAAATATTCCTAATTATTTTGTCCAAGTTAGGTGTTATTGTATTTTTTTTCATCCACAACTTCATTTTTGTGAAGAAAGTATCAAAGTTTTATTCAAATTACTCCTTATTTTTAAACTAATGATTTAGAAACGCTTGAAATGAATTTTTTTGGAGGGGGGAGTGAGAGTCATCTGTATCTGTGAATTTGTCTCGGATTTTGTCAGTGGAGAAAGATCTGCATCTCGACTTATAACAGAAAATCGATAAAATAAGAATATTCTGGGATAAAGCGAGATTCTTTGGAAAGAAAGGTTCTTATTATCTGATTATTTGTTGAAATTTGATTTTGATAGGAGGTTAGCATGTAGAACTAATATAATAGAATAACTATCATAAGGGGAGATAATTTTTGCATTTCATAAAATTTTAATACTGAAGTAAAAAAAAACATTATTATTTTATGTAGACTAACGCCCATTGTTAGAAATAAATAAGTATTCACGTAAAATAAAATTAAAAAATTATATAAAAAAATACAGTCTCACATCATTTAAACCACATATAATTGAGCAAAAAGTACTTAAAAGGTCAATTTATAAAAATGGGTGTCTGCCCACAATAATTTGACTGTATCATTTTTTTTATCTAATTAAATGTAAAGATGACACAGTTAAAGATCTATAAGCATTTATTTTTTAATTACGTTTTTCAGATTTATTCCTACCTTGGAGTGAAATAGAGATTTTGGGAAACTTTGTCACTGATTCTGAAAAATATCTAAATAAAAATAAAAAATAAAAAACATTTTTAATATATCAAAGAATATGGTTATTGGACTTCATTATTATATAAAATTATTTATTAAATTGTTGATAATATTAATAAATACTTTGCATAGAAGTTAGAAAATACCCATTTGTAATTAAACACCGGTTGCTATTGATTTGGAATTATATAATTGTTGTCAAAGATTTATATAAATTTTGTAAAATAAATTAATTGAATTATTCAAATTTATTTTAAGCTGAATGCTGAAATGATTTTATAACATATAGAAAATAATCAAAATTTGATATAATGTCACATATAAGATATATAATTTGTATTTTCAGAATTTCAACATATGAAATTTACTCAGATTTTGTAGTCAGGTTAGTACCAAAATATATCAGTTTCAATCAAATTTTCTACCTTTTGATTAAACCAATCTCTAAGACATACTATATTTTAATACGCAAAATTTATGTAGTTACATATATACATTTTATAATACAATTATAATGCTTTATATCTCATTTCATATAATGGATTCGGGCCAATCTATATATGTAAGAATATATCATTAAATAGTTCATACGTTTGCAAATATTTTCTGCATATATTGCAAAAATGATAACAGCATTATTCTGTGTAATAAAGTTGACATTTTAAATTGTATTTATATATCTAAAATTATTTTAGGAATATACAAAGAGATTATAGTGTGGAAATTAATTTCATTCATTTTTCGTGCTTGACATTTTTTAATAGAATTCTTTGTGATGATCATTTTAAAAATTATTTTTATATGACTTAAGACTGGATGATCATTAATATTAACTGCATTGAAAAGTTATTTATAAGATATATTTTCTTTAAAAGTATAGTTCAGATATTTAATAATTTTGAATGACTCTCTATTATCTTTTGTTACTGTTCAGTACAGAATTATTGGTGACACTGCAGTACTTTTTTCTGAGGTATTTGTATGTAAAAAATTTAAAAATCTTGTACATTTCCAATTAAACTGCACAAGGTTTTTTTTTAATTGCAGTTTGAAATGTATTATATTACCAATTTGGTAAGAGGCAAATGTATGGATACACTTATAATGATTGAAAATTTTTTATCACGCCCATATAAAAAATATAAAAAAAACCCATATAAACAAATATACACACTTACCCATATAAAACCAATAGAAAAACATACACAATTACCCATGTAAAACCCATATAAAAACATACACACTTAATTTTTTTGTATACAATAAGCGTTTCTGAACAAATATTGCTTAGTATTGAAATAAAATCATTATATATGCGAAGACATAATGATAAATACCAAGATTTCGAAATAAATCAGAACGTGATTTTATATGAAGGTATGCATTATTATAATGTTTAACATTATTTTATTCAGTGGATTAAATGGATTCATTAAGAAAGAATAAAAAAACTCAAGAAAAAAATAGCGGAAAGAAAGTTAGTAGGAACAGAAATGTGTCTTACAAGACAAAAAAAATTTCTATTCTCTGTGTAATTTCTCGGTAATTTCTCTTTCTCCGTTTCTTCTTTTTTTGCGAGCATTTGACAAAGTTCTCTTTCCAGAATAATTTTTTCAGAGGCATATTAAGAGTAATTTAGGGAAAAAACATAGTAGAAAAAAATTAGAGACAAGTAAGATTTTATGATAGCATATATATATATATATATATATATATATATATATATATTGAAAAAAAGCACTAGGAATAAAGCTTATGAAAAAAAATCTTTATTATTTTACATATCAATGAGACTAAATAATATGGGAAAACCTGATACTTTTTGAAAATGAACGCAAATAAAGTATTATAAAAAGGCACTAAAATTTATTTTTTTTAAAGACTAATGCACCAAAATGTATAATATTCTACATATAAAAATATTAAAAGTTTTCAATTACTGAATTTAATTCTTCACACCAGTTTATCAAATGGATAATCTATACTTTAATTTGGCATAAAGTTTTCATATGAGAAAAATCTAATTTTAATAAGGAATTCATTATACCTACAAACCTTCTTATTTGCAGATTTGTAACTTGCTGGTATATCGATTCCATGCAAGGGTTAATATTTAAAATAAAACTGAACAAAAATTTAATAAACATAATCTAGAATAAATTTTAATAAGAAGCAAACAAATAACTATCTCAAAAACGTTTATGAAGTAAATAGTAGCTTATGCTTTGCTGTCGTGTGAGGTAATATATGCAATCTGTAGAGGAATGGAAATTAAACTGAAAGTGGAACAGTAAAAAGTGATACAACTGAATAAGCTATTAATTGTTATTTGGTCCTGTTAAATTTTTAATAAGGGAAAATATTGATTTCTTATACCTTATCAATTTACTAAAGTTTAGATTAATAAAATTCTTAAGTGAAAGATTTAAATACTTATAGAAATACACAATTTGAGCTTTTCCAGGTTATTTTTCATATTTCACCACAAAAATCACTAAATTAATTTACAAAGTTAAAACAAAACTAATCTTTTTTTTAAAATTAACATGGATTTTTTATATGGTTCAGAATTATATTCTTCCGAGGTTCTCTCGAGAAATAGGCTACAAAATATATCTTTAATATTATTAATTAAGAAACAAAAATTAAAAAAATAGGCAAGAGAATTATTTAAAAAAAATATAAAATGATAATGAATTCAAGGAAATAAATTTAAAAAAAATATTTATAGATTTATCGGAAATTTGTAAAAAATAAATGCTACGTGAATGAAAAGTGAAGCATGTAATTCAACCAGGGACTAGAAGCTAGAGCAAGGTCCTACCTTAACGGATCTAGCTCGTAAAGAAAATTAAATATGTAAAAAACAAATTACATGTATCACTTAAATATAAAATAATTCTTCGAACATTTTTAATGTTGGGCTTTCAGAAATAAGTAGCCGTATTTTGTCACAAGTATTATCAATGTAGAGCGTTTATTGAAAATCTATATTAATAAGAAATTTCATCGGGTTTCAGTAATACATTTTTTCTGAAACGTTGTCGTAATTCATAGAGAAAACAAACATGCAAATACATATGAATAATGTGATCTACAAAAATTTACTTGAAGGGATATAAAAAATAAATGATTAAGTATAGAATTTTCAATACAAACTACACACACACTCACACACACACATCTATATATGGATAGGCTGAAACAACAAAAGACTGCAACCTCATGTGGTGTCATTTTTATTGTAAAGGTTCATGAAAATATTATGTTTCAATCCAAAGATGTACTAGGCTATGTAAGAAATTATGCGAAGTGATAACAAAATCGGCTTCATCTGACACTTTATTATTAAATTTTAATAAATCTGAAATTTGAAGAAAAAAAAATTATTGTCATATACAGTTTCATGGTACTAAAATTAGCCTCTTCGCTTTCTACTTTTTGTTTTATATCATCTACACATACACGTTCAAAAACTTTTTTGTCTTTATATAGATTAAATATAGCGTCTACAGTATTCTCGGGATCAAGACTAAGGACACTACAAATGGATAGAGAAAATATTAACTAGCTTTCATGACTACATTTAAATAATGCAGTCTTTCTACCATATTGTTCTTCAATAAAATATATTGTATAGGTTCATGAAATATTATGTTGCAATCCAGAGATGTACTAAGTTCTCCCTTTTAAATGACTCATTATGACAAAAGGAGAAACTTTGACTAATGTTGTAAAATATGCGATTAAGATTCTTGAAAATGACCCACAATGAGACTTCGCTAGGAAGTTTAAAGAAACTTTCCAGACAGATAGAAGTTTAGGAAAAAGTCATTATCTAGATTGCACAAAGTTCTATGTAGCATATAAGTGCTTATTAGGGCTTTCAATAGAACAATTTCTTTCCAAGACCTGTTACTAAGCGGTACCTTTGTCTAAACAGATGTGGAAGATTTAATGCTGCGACTCAGACAGTATTAGAAAGTATTAGATTCACTTAAATCCAGAGGTATTTCTTAATATTTTTCGCATGAGATTTATGCTTTTAATTTTGAAAAGAATATAAAATATGTAAGAATGTTTGAAGAAAGATTTTAACCTATGAAATCAT
>BMAW01056026.1:26619-37949 GCA_019974015.1 Nephila pilipes
AATGTAGATTTGCGAACTAAAATTGGACATGCGAAAATTTTGCTAATATGCTAAGAGAGAGAGAGAGAAAGTGAAGTTAGTTTGATGTCGTTACAGAAAATATTAAATATGTGTATTAAAATACTTCTCAATTTTGAAATAAATATAATTGGCTTTTCAAATGAAATACATATATAAATTAACTATATATTCTTAGTTTCTTTTATATATTAGTAATTGTATTTTATAAATGCATATCATAAAAATACTATAATTTCTTAAATAAAAATACGATAACTCTCTTTTCTTTAATTTTGCGTTGAGAACAAAAATAGAAAAAAAAATGATTATAGAATATTTCAAAAGTAATAATTCTCTCATGTGTAATGCAGAGAGAAA
The DNA here is from genome assembly GCA_019974015.1 of Nephila pilipes. Taxonomy (NCBI): domain Eukaryota; kingdom Metazoa; phylum Arthropoda; class Arachnida; order Araneae; family Nephilidae; genus Nephila; species Nephila pilipes. Next base: position 26,998 of record BMAW01056026.1, read on the forward strand.
AAAATATTTACATTAAATAATTAAATGAGAGAAAACTGCGAATATTTAAATTATTTAAACTTTCAGTTATTTTATAAAATTTTCCTCTCATCTTACTTGTTTTAAAATTACTTCATAATTTTTTTAGATTTTCGCAAGAACAATAATATACTTATGTGTATTACACATTAAAATAAAACAGAAAGAAAATGTTTTAGAAAAAATCCAAGTTTCCATAGCCGTTTGTTTTATCATTGCAAAGATTTATAAAATGCATTTGTATATCTATAAATTGTGACGTTGTACTCTACCACGATTTTTTCTCAAGTAATTCTTTGGTTTTCTATCTGATTTTGTTATTTATCGAAATTCTATCCAATGAAGTGAAAGGAAGGTTAGACTGAAATTACGAAGTCAAATGAAAATATTTCATCTGATACATATATATGGTACATATAATGGGTTAGAAATTGGTTATATGGTGATAGAGTATCAAAATGAGATATTAAAATCATACGTAAGTTATTTAAGATATTATGAAATACATCTATGAAGAGATAGAATAAATCTTCAGGAATGGAATGCCATGTTCTATTACCCTTACTCACTGGAATCAAAGTAATTCGGTAAGGGATAACTTAATTTAATATTTTAAGCAATAATTTAAGTGCACTTAGGCTAAATACTCATTGAGAAAGTAGGAAGACATCAATTGTAAATATTCAACATGAATTAAAGGAAAAATAACTTATTTAATTTGTGTTTGAATTTAAATTCATTGATCTACTTATCATTGATTCTGATAAATAAAGTTAGTTATTACTATTTAAATTAATAACCAGTGAAGATTATAAGATTTTTAGATTTACAAGGGGATAAATATCACCTCAAAACTGGATCTGCACTAAATTTGTTCCTGCAGCTTCTATGAGAACATGTACAATAAGATTCATGCTAGCAAGCGTCAACAAAGAATTATGGTATTTTTTGAAAGTTCGTAATATTAGTTACCATCACAAATGCCAAAACTGACAGGAAACATCGCACGCTATTGAAGTAGCTGCTAATATGTTCCTTAATAATTTATCTTTACAGTCACTGATAGTGAAGCAAATTGAAAATATTATTTTTTGAAACGTATAGACGTCTACAAATCACCCATTTCCAGCTATGATATATATTTTTGAAAAAAGGATTTTAATCCATTGAAATATCCAATTATCTTATCATTGAGGGTTAGGGTTACAAATATTAAGACAAGAAATTGCGAAGTATTTTTAATTCTTCAGACAGTTATTATTTAACATTGAGTCCTAGAATCAAATTTAATGTTCATGGATTCAGTTTTATCGACAACTAGAGAAATGTAACAAATTTTTGATGCGCTAAATTGAGTTTATTGAACTAGAAGAATGTCTTCCTATCATGGGTAAGACTTTAAGGTAATTCAATATCAAAAATCCCGAATCAAATATCTTCAACTGGATGTTTTTCAGATAATTGCTAGCTTGTGACGAAAATGACCATCTTAAAAGGAATTATCCCGGAAAAACCATCTGACTTTTGTAAACAACATAAAAAGCATTTTTAAAGCTTTCTATGTATTCACAAAGTAATTTAAGAAATTTGGAGTTGGTATTAACCGCCTAAATAAAGCTTCGCACATCTGGAGGCAAAGGGTTCGATGGAAGGCTATGTCTGTGCAAAAGGAATTGAATCAATTTCATTTGTAGAGCCAATTCTTCGAAGAATTTACGAAGATCCGAGTTGAAACTTACCATTATATTTCCTCCAATTGTCTCCTCACAATTTGATCACTGAATACCATTTTCAAAGAAATAACGATCAATAGCCTTAAATGCATCTTTACTGTCTTACAATTATTTAATCGGTAACATCTAAAGTATTTTCTTCGATTCTATGTCATTAAAACAAATAGCTTTACACAGAAGTGCTAAATATTTTAGTCGGAGTGGATAAAAAATGTTTTTTAACTTTTATCGTGATTTATGATTGCGGCCTCAGCATCGTTTGCCATGTCCTAAAATTCTTCTAAACACCATGTTACTTGACAGAGGATTTATATATAGCTTAAATCATGTGAATTGATAGTTGGTAAAAAATTGATATAGGATTGTTTGAATACAAATAACCACAACATAAGTTAAGCACACCACAAATTATTCATTTTTTCTTGTTGGGATCATCACGATACATGTTAACATCAAATTTAAAACACAAAGTGAGTTAAGATGAAAGAGAGCTTCAATCTTACGAGTAACGTAAGGGGGGGGGGAAGAAGAAAAAAACCAATCCTTCCGGGTAATGCAACACTTATTTTATTACTGGGAAGTATTTATAGTGTTAATATCAGAGACCACAGAAAAAAGTACTGGTACCCTTTCTAACAATACCTAATAAGAGAAAAACAGGCAAATCTCTTTTTTCTCTCTACAGGCAAATCTCTAAAAAAGGTTTAACCTCGAATTAATAATGAAGTATGATAACTTACATTTTTTCGAAACCTGTAATGCTCTCCGAAATTTCATACAACTTCAAAATGAGTATTAATAAAGTAGTTTCAACATAAGAAAATAAATATATTTCATGAAAAGAGGGGAAAAATAGCTAAGATAAAGTTTAAATGACTCAAGTATCACAATCCAGGTTCCTTCAAAAACTCCATGTTATAGATAATAATGAACTATTATAATTATTAATGTGAGTCTTTGTTAAAACATAGATTAAAATTAAATTTTTAAGGTCTTAATGTTAAGATCTTATAAGTACATACATTGTTTCGCTATAAAGGAAAAAAGAAAATTTCATTAAGGAGATTGATATATTCTTCCTTTTGTAGAAGTATATGAAATATTTGTGGAAGCTGTTACGTTATATGTTGTAGACAAATTATTTTTCAAGGGAATTTTTTAAGGTATACCTTCAAAGATGATTTTTTGAAATAATTAAAAATATATTTTTTTATATACATTATACTAAAGAATATGATTGAAACCTTATAATAAAATAAAATGTGAAATAAGTATAAATTAATTTTTTTTTAAATATATTATTAGCTCAAATGATACATAAAAATAGCAGTAAAATGACACTTGTGAAAAATAGCAAAACTAAAATTTAAATAGAGATATTTCACTTTGTAAATTTTATTATGGTGAATTAAATCTAATTTAGGATTGATGGCTCTCTCACAATTATAACCCTGACAATGAAATACATATAGGAAGTCATACTTTAACATACAGAAAAACCGGAAAAAATTGTTGTAGTTTGTGACTTTTATCAACAATAAAGGGCAAAACAATGATATTACAACAATAAGAGAGGTTAAAGTCTGAAATTTAATTTTCATATAGTTTTCCATAAAATTTCCATAACATTATAAGCATAAATTTTGTTAATATGATGCTTTGCACTGAAGCAAATTATGAAAACCTTGAATTTGAGAAAAGTGGAAAATACATTTCAACCCAGAGACTTACCTAATTAATTAAAAATTTAACATTAAAAGACATTTGATGTGTAAAATTCATTATCTGTATTATTTAAATAAGTTACCTTTTCTTCCTAATTGCCCTTAAAACTTTCCTAAGCTTACGTACAACAGGTGTTGAATGGCACTTCGAGTCCCTGATTCGATTGTTATCCAACTTTTCGTATTCCTTTACGATGAAATAGCTCGGATTTTCAATGTTCAGCTTATTTAATACTTTAAAGGAGTCTTGATATCATTCGTTAAATTATATAATTGCATCATATGCCACCAATTTCACAGTTTTAAAGCAAACAAAATCATATTTTGCTATTCTCCGTCATACTACACCATTAAAAGATTCATAGGCATTTTGGGTTTTGGGAAATCCATCTTGCATGTTGGAAGATATTTTGATGGTGATATTACGTAAAATATCATTGTAAACAAATATTGAATTTCCCTTTCCCGTTGTCGAATGCTCTACCATTTTTTTAAAAAAAATTCACCGTCCATATTAAAATGCTTATAACTCAAGTTCTAAGTAGGAGAGAAACAAAATTGAAACTACTCTAAAAACCTAAGAACTCAGGCTTTACTAATAGACTGTAAATAACAAAATCGACTTTTAGATCGAAAATCACATTTTAGGGAAAAAATTACTTACATATAAAACAAAACTTTATTAATTTTTTCTCTTCAAAATCAAGTTTGACAGTAAATTAAAATCACTTTGAAATAGGAAATATTATATTTGGTATAGTTGAATTAATAATATAAAGGATACAATGGTAGCTTTTATTTTACTTTTATTAAATGACTAAATATGTGGAATATCTTATTTACATGAGACATTCAACACAAATCATAATTTTAGAGCTATTCTACATTTACTTCACATAAACCGATTACATTTGCTACAGGTATGTTCAATCCTATATTTATTACATAGCCCAATTTGGTATTTGGTACAATTTGTGAGTTTGATATCTGGCCAGAAATTGCATGAGGAGGCTTTGATTACTTCATGATTTTGTCAAAGTTCTTTGGAAAGTTGAACAAAAAAAAATCTCTTCTAGGCATTGTACTTCTTGTAGCTTCTTTGTACACAATCCATGCGTTTATTGAAGCCAAAATAAAAAAAATGTAAAACACGTGCATCGGCCATCTACATGCACCATTTGGTCAAGAATGTCTACACCATACCTTGTAGGATTACAAAAAGCTACGATTTTAGGTACTTTCTTTTCATCATCTATTTTACTGAAAGTTTGGTGCTTGGAGTGCTTAGAGCCAAAATATTCTTGTTCTTACATCGATACATACTCATGGTGGAATCATTGAAACTACTCTACAAAGCTTTATATAAAGTAAACTAAAACAACTTCTAAGTAAACTAAAACATGTAAAGTAAACTGAAACTACTCTACAAAGTATAAAATGGGTGCTTTGAATATTTTGTGGCCTCTGAATTGCTTCATTGTACCAACAGTGCGAACACTTTTTGTCTTCAAAGTCTCAGCAAGTTTAAGGGAAATTGGAAAAGTTATCGATAGTGATGTTCTTGCCTTTGTCCAAGAATAGTTCTATCAGAAGTAAAACAGTGATAAAGTCTGAAAGTGATAAGTTGTCCGGTCTGGTATCATTTTTTCCTAAATATGGAATAGCGTTTAGCATGTATTTTGACTCTACATATGCTGGATTCCACAATTTAATACCAAATTTATCAGGCTTACTTGGTATGTATTGTAAGAATGAGCATCTAGTTTTAGGGGGAAATAATTGCTTAAAATCTGTTATACTTTCTTTAGGTTGGTAACAAGACAACGAATTTTCAACGACTCGATCCTAAATAGAGGATATTAGGGTAAATGTACCGGTTTGTAATCTTTGAACTCTTGTAGATTTTCTAACATACCTCATAAACATCAATATTTCTTTCAATCTTTCCTGCGGTATAGTATCACGAAAAAAAGTAGACACACCTTCTTATTTTAGAATTTACTGATAGATTCTTTTGGCGCAATATGCTCCTCGGGTGTATAAAAGAGCTGAAAAGGCATCTAAGTCTTGCAATGGTATCGACCTGTTTTCTTTTTGGAGTTGCCTTCAAGCTTCTGTTTGAGTACATTCCAGTATTATTTTCCATATAGAGTTATCTACCAATAGTTGAAAGGCGATAGATATTCTTCCGCTTTCTAAGTGTCTCTTTGTATAAGAAGGCACTCCACTGGGCCCGATAATATAATTTAGTTTCAAAACGTCCATGTTTACTATTTGCAGGCATTATTGTACCCATTGCACCATTTCAAACAACTCTATTACTTGATGTAGGTCCCACATCAAAAGCATTCAGTAATGAAACATTGTTTCCAATTTGCCTTCTGTTTCGTTTATTTTTGCAGGTAGATTTGTAGATTTAGTTTTAGTTACCGAAAATTGCTTTTATGTTTCTTTATTAATTCAGAATCCGTGTCGGAATTTTCAATTTTCTGTAGAAAAAAATTAATCTTCCTCATCAGGTATTTATTCTCCTTCTGACTCACGTTTATCTAATTCACGCCAAAGTTAAACTATTTCTTTATAACTAAAACCATTATGACGAGCCATGTTCTATTGAATATTGAATAGTACTCAAATAATACTATTTGTTCGTTATCACATATGTTCTATTTTAAGAGCTCTAGTCTCATAACTGAAGAAATAGCTGTTTCACTTGGAAACATCTGCATAGCATTTCACATGAAAACATCTGTCATTTGGAAAAGGGGGTGAAGGATTAATAGAGATAGTAAGAAATAAGGGTTCTTCTTCTAGTTCAAATAATAAATTTTTATGTTACCAACATTTTTTGTTTTAATTACATATTTCATTTTCTTACGTTTTTGAGGTTTGCATTACAGATTTCAACACGTTTTTCATACTGCCGTCAAAATGACGACTTTCTATCATTTTAGTAGTACAAAAAAGTTTCTCCCCTCTTTATTGCAGAATGAAATTTTGCACATGTATGTACATATTTCACATAAAATTAATAAAAGAAGTAAATTCTCTTAAGTCTGGGGAAAAAAAATTAAAAGTACTCAATACAAATTACGAAACCAACCAAATAGCGGTAGCTGTCTTTCTAGTGTTAAAGCATTCAGATTTTTTTCTACTGGTTACGAGCTTTCAGATACTTTTTTTACTGGTTTACTTTATGATATTTAACTTAAATAATTGTTTGGAAAGATGTTATAAAATATATGGTGATAATTTAACCAATCAAATTACAAAATAAAGAAAATAAATTTTAAAAAAATATATTTGTTAACCTTTCTACATAAGAGGAATAAATGGAAATGCGTTTCTAATCACGAGTGACTCTGCAAGAATTGAAAAAAGGGGAAAATAGAAAACTGAAATAAACAAGAATAAAACAAATATTCAGGAAACCGTTTCCTTTCTTGATTTTCTTAAGTCGAAGGTACAAGTTCCGTTTCCTAATCGAATCTGCAATCTAACTCATCTTTTTTAGAGCCAAATCTGAATCGTATTTTCGTTGCTGAAAAGAAAAAAAATATATATGCTTTTGAAATTGCTCTGCGTTCAGGTCAGCTGTTTCAAAATGCTTCAATTTCAGAGATTTTGATTGCTTAAAAGAAGTTGGTCAAATTTAGCTGAAGCGAAAAATATTTGTTATATAAGTAAAACTAGCCTATAATGCAGGTCATTGAAGTAATTCATTCTTACATTCTCGGCTTATTGTTTTGGATCATGTTTATAATTTAATTATGAAGAGTAATATTTAATAATAAATTTTTGCCTAGGATTCTCATTTCATATAAATAGATTTTTGATCTTTTATGCCCACAGACTTATTTAAAATAAATCTATTTTTTATAATATCGGTAATCATAACAATACATATCTTACTTTATGAGATTTAAAATACCCACTGTAGAAAAAGTAAATATTTTCTTTAAGGAAATTGATGCAAACATATTTTTAATGTATTTCTATGAAACTCAATTTTTTAATTAGAGTGCTTTCATAAACATGTTTTCAATCTTATTGTTTTTAGAAAACACTATACAAGTCATTTTTTCTTCAGTTGATACGAACTTAAACCTGAAGGCCTGAAGTTGAAAATTAATTTAATTAAATATAGATAAGTGGAAGCATTTATGTCGCACTTGTACTACAAGTTATTTTGAAACCGTATGATACTCTATTTAATTACTTGAGTCCCAATATAGATGCAGTATGGATTTTGAAATTTAACTAATTTGGATCAGGTATCGTGAAGAGGAAAAATTCATTAGCTATTTGAATCCTGACACGACATTAAAATATTACACGTGTGTAGGGATAAGTTAAAATAAATGAATAGTAAAAAAGCGTAATAACCTATATAATAAAAATTATAAATAATTAAGTTTCTATCCTTAATAGAGGATTTCACTAAATATGCAGTTTTAATTTATTAGAAAATGATTTTAATGAAATTTTAAATAAAAGAGTGTTGACTAATTTTTAAGCTTTATGTAATCAATCTCTCAAATTAAATGTACTTCATTCACATCGTTGAGACTGCATTTTATATGATAAAGATAATTGCAAAAAAAAGATACAATATTTCAGTGAAAATATTTGTATGTTTTTTGTTACGAAATATATATTTCTTTCTCAAGATAATTCTAGATTTTATATGCTAGTTTCATAGCTTGATAACCACACCACAGTTTTGAATCTTCACGTCCCTTCATTGTGATATTTACCGGTTTTTAATATTTCTATATATTTCTCCATACCTACCTAAAAATAGCTAATTTATCGAAAAACAGTTACTTCTTTTTTAAATGTATGATATTTCTTGATATTTTTATAAAATCTTATATCTGAAGGTACGTTATTATTAAATTATTTATATTTTGCCAGTGCACTACATCGTTTTATTTATCTACAAAATTTTAAATTATTTTTTACACTTCAGGACTGTCCTGTATTTAAAATGCTTGGACCTTTCTGTAATCAGTATATATTTTCTAAAGTTTTTCTAGTCGTTTTGTATGATATTTTTAATAATTATTTGCACGGAATATGGATTTAGATCAGCAATTAGTTTTCATAAACCACAAAATTAAATATATGTTTGTTTCCGAATTTTGTAATAATCTTACAAAAATAAAAAAAAGAAGAAGAAAATTCTGTCCTAGTGTCAGGCTGGGTGTAGTAAACATAAGACTACATCTGAACAGATTGTTCGTCTATTACAGGAAATAAAAGGCAGTTTTCACTCTTTGTTAGTTACTTACTGATCCCTTTGCTCTGTAACCTCATGATAAATGATTTTATTGATGCCCTATGCAAACCTGAGCCTGGTGTACAGACTTTGATTTTTGCAGATGATCTTGTGATTTAGACCACAGGAAGTATATGAAGTATATAAGTTTTGTTTGAGATAAACGATTGTGAGATAGAGTGAATCTAGCGTTTAACAGTAGTCTATAGACGAAGACGGGTTCCAGAATTACTACAAAAAACCGACAGCATAGAGGAGCCTAAAGTCGAGACAGCCTCAACTTTATTCTTTTGGTAAGACTCCGTTAATTTGATATTAGTGGAACAAGCGAATATATCTAGAGTGATATTTTAGAAGAGTCGGTATAGTAGTAAGTTTGTCGTTATAGTAGTAAGTTGTCAAATAAATATATTGTGAGATACCTATCTAACGTCTTCTTGAATGACTTATTGACTCTTTAGTGTTAATGTACTGAGTTCAGCTATGGAACAAGAGGAGAATAGGAATATAATTTCGTCACACAAGGATCAAATATTAAAAAGAACTGGAAGTATTACCAAATTAGGCTTGGACTTATATACAAAATTAAACTAGACTGGTCAGATTAAAAAGGCTGTTGACCTTAATAAACACAGGTTTAAACTTCTTGGCTGGTACAACATGGTGTTCTACCCAGAATGTCCTATAAGACCTATGTAATGTCGGCAGATGAATATAGTTGGGAGGTGCTTATAGCAATCTCAGAGACAAATTCGAAAAGATTAGATGTTTTCCAAAATCGTGTCCTGAGATTTATTACCGGTGGTACAATATCCACACCAGTTGCCCGTTATGGAACTTCAGGATGATTTAGAGACCTTGTGTGACTGAAAATGGAGAATGACTTTGAATCTTACTGAAACAATCTTGAGAAGAAAGGCCAATTTTCTAAATTACTATTGGTCGGTAGGGGAGATGCTGAAATCTCAAATAACTTATCTTTCTTGTATAAAGGAATTACATGACATTCTCGACTTTTCTTTTTCGGCTCGATTTCCCATTCCTGATCATGGTACACACTGAAAATTCTTTAACTTGCAGAACGTTATTTTGATCTTGTTTTAGATGTTAGCAAGAATTAATCTCTCGATTCAGATTCGAAATGTACTGCATTAGCTACTATTCATGAACGTTTCCCGATGAATTCCTTGCTTCAAGTCTACACTGTTGGTTCAGCTGAAGGGGCAATTAAAAAGGCTAATGCCATGCTACATAAAATGCTGGAGCTTACTTTGCTGAATTTACATTTCTTCTGCCGTTGGAAAATACTTTCCCAACTTCAATGGTGAAATAGCCGCAATCTCTTTAGCCTTGGATAAAATAGAGCAAAGCAAAAAAAAAAGAATATTGTGTTTATCGTTGATTCTAAGGCGGCAATTACTCTCTTAACAACTTCCTAAATTGAGAAAATTGTGAGATCTCTAGTAACTGCATGGAAGAAATAGACGAACTATTGAACATTAAAAACCTCATTTTCCTGCAATGGATTCCAAGCCATATAGGAAATGCATATGGCCAAATATAGGTTTCAAATGATACAACCAAATCATCCCCTACCTCTGCAACATATAAAAAGATAAATATTTTTAATTTTTTTAAATCTCCAATTTTGTATGTTAATGACAACGTTTTTGGTGACTGCTGGTATCGTTTTTCATTGTATTAGGCGGCTCGTTGACTCATGACTGAAAGGTCGGGGACGGGCATAGGATAAAAAAGAAACATATATAATACGAAATGAAATTAAAAAATTTTATATCGAAATATAGAAAAACTATGTACATTAAAATATTTATTTTTAATTCAAATATTGGATTTCTTTTCCAAATACAGTTAAAAATTTTCATTTCTTATTGTTCGAAAGTTCCTTATCGCTCAAAAGTTTGAAATATTGAAGAAATCATTTATGTACGAAGCTATTAACTTTAAAGTGTCATTGAATATAAGTATACGATTTTACGACAGTTAATAAAAACGAGTAAGTATAGGAAAATGATTATTTTTTCCATACCTATAGTTTTTAAGATACCAAGAATTACATAAAGTTTCTATTTATATCTGTCAGTGCTTTCTATAAACTTATATATATCTTGCATAGTTCAGGTTTTAAGTAATTTCATTTATATTTCTTTTGCTTGAAAATTATTTTAGAAAAAA
>BMAW01056026.1:37959-90393 GCA_019974015.1 Nephila pilipes
GTAATTTCATTTATATTTCTTTTGCTTGAAAATTATTTTAGAAAAAAATAATTATATATAACAATTGTTGTATTTCAAGATATTTACTGAATAAATTTGTTACAGAAAAATAAATAAATAAATGAAACTTATAAATTTACACTAATTTTAAACTTATACTTATAAATTAACACTACTTACTTAATAAACTTATAAATTAACACTAATTTAAGAATGAACATTTCTTGCAAGTCAATATAATTTTAAATTAAAATTTACTAAGAAAACCTTATGTTTCAAATGCTTATAATTCCATGGAACCTAATAACAGCGCGTTTTATCTCTCTCTCTCTATATATATTAATAATAATTAATTAAAAAAATTATCTATTTACTAAGATAAAACAATCTAAATATATTTATTGTAAAATGTTACAAAGATATCCTTTTATTGAAACATGGCTTCTTTGACATTTCAAATTCCTTATACATAAGCATGTCTGATTTTTGTTAGCAAATACTTTCTAATTGAAATTACCTTTCAATGTTAATTTTCCATTTAATTGATTTTGCTATCCAGTTTTGAAAATTATGAGAAGTCATTACAATACAAAAATAAATTAAGTTTTTCGAGTATTAAAAATATTTTGTGAAATAATACTTTTTTACTTACACTTATTCAGATTTGTTTAATTAAGACTTATTAAGATATACTAAACATAAAAATATAATAATGACTAATATTTAAAATAATTAGATCATAAGATAGTTTTTCGAATTACTTAGAACTGTAAATTTAAAAAAATAGTGATACAGATAACATATGTATCAAACTGTAATTATAAATTGAATTCTTTAAGAAATATGTTGGCAAATGTATCATATTTTCCTAGTGTGATATTATTACACACAAACAAAAATACATATAGGGTTGATACATTTTTCTATCAGTTATCGCTATTTAAGTGTGTGTAATTAGGCATGTAAAAAACACCAATCTTCAGTGTGTTTCCACAATTTATAAAAGAAATAAAATAATCGGCACAGTTTTTAATAAAAAAATATATAAGAAATTACAAAATTAATGCGTTTATATCATTTGCTGATTTTAATAACTATTAAAAAATAGAAATATTAAATCTATAAATAATCTGACTGTACAATTCGTATCCGAGAAAAGTTGGAAATATTGATTTGAAGTAAAAACCATTATTTGTGCTTCATTTAAAGATAGTAAATGATTTCTCTGCAATATTTAATTATTTGATTTTAATAGGGCTCAAATTTAAAAAAAAATATAGATTTCCTACATTTACATATCACTTATAAAATCTATAGTAATTCTAACACCTTAAAGCGTAAGATTAAAATTTTAAACATGGATCAACATTCATAATAACCGACTTTTAAATTTGTTTGTGAATAAAGGCAAGTGCACATTATTCAAAAACAATTGACTAAGATTGCAAGTATGATTATGGTATCAGCTATATTTATATCTGCGATATATATGTGATTGTGATATTAACCGAAAAATAAAGTTTCGTTTCCAATATATTTACGTTTTAGGGAACATATTAAATTTAAATGAATTCCTTGAACATGAATTTATTAGTCGTTCATCATTATATATAATTTAATTTAGTATTCAAAATATGTGTAATCCATAATTGATAAATATCTCCTTAATATATTATATTAATATTAAATTTATTCTGCTGTAAAATTCTCAAATCTGACGAAATATGTTTTATATTAAAGTACTTCACAGATTATTATTAAAGTAAGTACTTTACCTACAGCTTCAAAAATATCAAACGTATATATTTACTGTTTCAGAATGCGTGGAATAACTTCTTAAGTTCTATTGCTTCGATTTCTTCCTCATTTACCTGAATAGTACATGAGACAAAAGTCCTTGAATTTTTGTGTCTGAATCCGGAAATACCTCTTTTCTTTAAAGAGGCGAAAAATAGATACTCGCAGCGCTTACAAATTACGCACTCCGAACCTTCACACATCTAAGGAAGCATTCCATGCAATTAGGAAATGTAACATCGTCAACAAAACTACAATGCTTAAAAATAAGTTAAATATAGCTCTGAAGCTCTTATTATAGCTTTTAATGAAGTAATTTTATTCTCAGAAGCCAGCCAATTATGTAATGTCAAGAGCATTTCTCCTTTTTAAGTATTGTAAATTCGCAGGAAATTGTTAAGCTGTAATTAAGACGTAGTACACTTTATGAATAAACAGCTAAGCATAAAATGAGAAAAAAATATTAAACTTTTTAAGGGTGCGATTTATCTCCAATTCATATATTTAACTTATTTTTGTTTCTATCAAATTTCAATTAAACTTCTTAATTAAGAAGTTCGTAATGTTTTGAACTGAATAATAGGTCAATGAAAAAATGTTGAAATGGATATAATTTATTCAAATACATGTAACGTTGTTTTCATATGAATTATATTGGATACAATAAAGTTTTATCAGGAATACATTATAAGTCATGAATAATAAATATGACTATCAGTCTTTGAGTAATTATTTTGATTGAATCAGATAGTTTTGTTTGATTTAAATTAACATTGTTAAATAGGAAATACGATAATTATCATTTTGTAACATTAATACTGTTCCCAGTACAGAGTTTATACATTTTTGTTTGATTCATTTAAATGTATTATGCAGCTTAGTCTTTTAGGGTGTCTAAATTCCAACTGGAACTCAACTTGAACACCTTGTTCAGGAAGATTAGGATTATGACCAATGACTTACTTCGTATTGAAGCATGTAAATTAAAAGATATATTGCTTTTTGCTTATATTTAAAACCACTGTTGGACCATAAAAAAGACAAGGATATAGAACAAAATATTAAAACCGAATTTAATATGTAAAGTGATTACTTTGTAAAACAATCACCGTTAATGTTCATGCATTTATCATATCAGTGGGTAAACTTTACGATCTCCTCTTTGAAAAATGTTCCCACTAATGTTGTGAGACGGACACGTAATTTGTTTCGAAATTCCTCATTGGTATTGAAACTTAGGCGGCCTTTACAGTTCTTCAATTCAGAAACAAATGAGAATCACTCGGTGCTAAATCTGTCAGGGCTATATATAGGATGATTAAACACATCCCTTTTAAACTGTGCCAAAAATTGTTATGTTATATCAGCACTGCGATGGAAGTTATAGTATTGAGTGAGTCAGAATGAATGAGTCAGAATTTATTGTTCTTGTTTTGAATTTTTTCTTCAAATTCGTCTGAATGTCTGACAATAAACTACTTCTGTGATCGTAGTCCCCATGTTACATAAACTTAACAAGGATGACCCCATTTTGTACCCCAGAAACAGTAACTATAACCATTCCGTTGTTGAAGGTTTGTTTCAAAAGACATGTCACATTTTTCTTCACCATCGTAAATGTCAGTTCATAAGTTTTGAAATTCTTTACACCACTCATGCACAACATCATCACTCTTAATGTGTTCATCGTATATGTCGTATATACCGGTTCCTTTTTAGAGGAATTTCTGTTGCATTATTCCCTTCTGTTTGAAAAAATCAAATAACACAGTGCAATTCACACCTGTCGGGAACATCAATTGTACTATCTATATTTACGAGTCTTCTGCTCAGCTTGAAATGACGAGATGGCGTCGCTAAGAGTAGAGGTTATAATTAGAAATATATGTTGATGCATACACGCTTTCCTCCTTTCCACAACTTGTGCGACTGTTTAGCACCTCTAAAGAAGGTAGGAAAAAAAATAATCTTAGTATATTTTTTTCTAAATATACTAAGTTTATTTTTTTCTTTCCAAAAATTTTCCGATTTTTCTATGTGACATGTTTAGTTATACAAATAAGAAGCATTATGATTAATCAAAATCATATTTAACTAGCATAAATCTTATGATTAATATAGGTAAGCTAGCTTGAAGAATTACCTCGCTATAAATAAAACATATTTTAAGAAAAGTGCACAAGATTCCTCAAAAATCATATCTGAGTAAAACGCAAATGTATGCATTCTTATCAATGGCGTAGTATGTTTGAGCATAATTTTAAATTCAATTTATTAATGTTCTGTTTATCAAATTCTAATAAGTGATACATCTATGTAATAAGTACCCCTTTTTTTATTCTTATTTTTCAAATTCAAAAGCTTGAAATTAAAAACATTGTAAGGCTTGAATAAGTTAAAGTTTTAAGCTTACCCTCTATGATGTCTCTTTTTTTAGCTTTAATTTCTTCCTCAAAGTATCATTTTAGTACATGACTCTCAGAATTATTTTTAAGAGACTTTGGATCAATTAAAGATTTTAAGATAATGCAAAGAGTTTAAAAAATTTAGTTAGAAATATTTTTACTATATATTTAAATGAAATTAAAGGAAATATTTAATTGTTCCCTTCCTGTGTATCCGTTTCTTCTGGCACTGAATAAATGTATTAATTCTTATCTTGCTCTACTTTTTTTTTTTCCAAAAAGATAAGAATTCTGCAAAGGGGCTTTGTTAAAAAGTTTAAGCTGATAATTCATTAAAAAGTACAGTATTACATTGCTGATATTTTTACCTCTATTACAATTCATTTAAATTATTAACATATTTATTATTAATATAAACGATTACAAAGAACAAACTAATCTACAGAATCATTTGGAACATAATTTGTAACTTTATTTATTTATTTCCTTATATTTCTTCCATTAATTCGTAAAACAGTTTTATAGCTTCTTAATTATTCTTCTGTAAGTACAAATATATTTGATGAAGTTAATTTAAAAAATAAACATATTAAATTAACAGTTCAGCATTAAATATGTTTTAAGATTATTTAAAATGCAAAAAAAAAAAAAAAAACATATAGACAGTGAAAATATTTTTAAAATGTTTTAAAAAGTAGTTAAATTCGGAATTTTTGTCAGATGACATGAAACTGCTCTGTTATTTTGAAATGGAAAAATAGATGTATATAATTACTTAACAGTACTTACAATGGCTTTCGCAAATAATCTGTTTTAATAATGTAACTTGTAAATGTACGACATGTTATATTTGAGTAAGGAAATATTTCTCCTTTCTGTTTTGTAAAAGAGTTAATATTTCTAAAGTAGAAATTATCTATTGCGTTTGCAAAATATATTATACAACTTTTCGAAATAATATCCTTCGAATCTTTATGCGCTTAGGGAAAACTTTTACGCAATTAAGAAATTATAAAGTCACATTAAACAAATTATATAGCTTAAGAGCCGAGATAGATTAGATAGTAAAATACTCGTATATGCTTCTAACCACATAATTTAATTTATAGAACTATATTATGTAATTCAAGCAGATTCAATATTCGTACAGCTTGCGAAATATTTGAAGAAACTGTTAGGATAACATCGGAACGCAATATGTTTTTAAGCTGAGTAGTTCATTGAGAATTTATTTCTGCACTACATTGAATCATCTAGAACCTTTATTGGATTACTAGGTTTTCCACTTCATGTAATTTTTGCTCAGTAATTTTTCATTCATTTGAATATGATACATTTTATTTCATATTAATTTCAATCAGGGCATTTATGTTATTATTTTACTTATTTATTGGACTTTTCTGCTAAGTTCGATGACAATTTTAAGACTTCTTATTGATTGATTGCTTATTAACGTAGTACATAGATAAAAGTCAAAGACTTTCAGTAATGGACCTTGTAATTTTTAATCTCGATCGAATGATAAGGTTC
Organism: Nephila pilipes; assembly: GCA_019974015.1. Taxonomy (NCBI): domain Eukaryota; kingdom Metazoa; phylum Arthropoda; class Arachnida; order Araneae; family Nephilidae; genus Nephila; species Nephila pilipes. The sequence goes on from BMAW01056026.1 coordinate 43,692, forward strand.
ACATACATATTGAGACTTCCGTCTAAGACTTCCAAACGACGCTAACTGGATAATTTGAAGCATTCACAGATTTAACGTTAATTCTAACAGCAATGAATCGGATCTTTAGTGGCGACTTGATATAAACATTACCTATCTTGGCTCTAGACCAGGATTACTTGGTTTACATATTGAAAGTATTCATTTATGTGTGTGTGTGCGTGTTTTATTCTATATATATATATTTATAAAGTATGTAAGAAACTTTACTTAAGAATTAAACAGTTAAAACCCTCAATCTTAAAACAATAAACCAAAACACATAAAATGAATATTAATTAATCCAAATCGACAGTACAGTCACAGTGAATATTGAACCTTACCAAAGAATAAAGGTATTTGATTCTTTCTTCTGCAAGTAATTCGGAAAAATTGCTTTTCGTACACAAAAAGCCTTTTTAATGAAAAATAAAAATACTGTTTTAATAAACGTAAAGAAAATGAAATACAGTTAGATACTTAACATCTATTTTCAAAAAAAGATTGATTAGAGTACAAAACTTATATTTCTTGATACATGTTAATGAAACAATTGCTCTCCGAAGGAAAATGACAAATGAAGGTAATGAATAATGACAAATCACGTGAGATACTAAAACCCCTGATTGAACTTTATGAGAGGTTTCTCATTCGTCAACACTTGTTTACAACTCCATAATTTTTCCTATCAACCTACTTTATTAAGGACCATTTCGAAATGAATTAAAACTCATGGAACAAATAACAGCAATTTAATTATATGGTTTCAATATAAACTTCTGTGTATACTCACTGAAAGCATACAGTAACATTTTATATGTAATTAATATTAATTCCGAAAATATTATGCCTTCCTCCATATTTTATCGACATTTTTTCGTAGATGTGATTTAGCAGAGAAGATAGAGCGAATAGTAGATTGATTGAGTCAGTTTAAGGGATGTGGGATTAATTACCCTTTGAAAAAGGGTTTGTAAGTTAATTCTTCTCTCAAAAGCAATCATTAGTACAAATATTTAAAATACTCCACGACGTCTTTGAAATGTAACTCTTTTGATGCATTATATAAATAAAGTCAGTAAATGCCATTTTAAAAAGTACACAATGAAACAAAGTCACAAAGCATAAGTCACATCCTATCCTTTACTCTGCAAGAAATAAAGAAAATACTTTTCTGGTGAGATTATGCGGGAATTAAAAACGGAAGGAGAACAATATTGGAAATAAAAGAATAAGGAGCAGAAATAAAATAAATATTCAGAAACTCGTTTCTTTTAAAGATTTACTTTAGCTAAAGGAAGCAGTTCAAATCCTTTATGTTTTCAGTAACCAATCTTACCATTTCTCAAAGTCAGATGGGGATCATTTTTCTATTTTAAAGGGCGTGAAATCATGCTTTCTTAGAAGTTTCTGCTACTTCAAAAAATATTAGGTAAAATTTTAAGAGATTTTTATTCATAAATTCTTTCTAAAATTTACCTGAAGAGCAGCAAAAAAATATTTTACTCAGGATAACCGCGTATTTAGAAAGTAATTTTTGTAGTTTATTCTTAACAATTTCAACATTTCTATCTGAATTTTTACAAATGGCTTGAATATGCATGTAATGTTTGAGGAAATAGTTTTCACTTGGTTGTTTTTGTGATGTAAAAGAAGTTTAAATATTTTAAATGTAATTAATTGAAAATAAAGCTTGCTAACTTTGGCATATGTTAAATATTTATTGTATTTTAAAACAAAATCAGTTTACTTCGGTACATGGTAACTATATATTGAATTTTAGAATACAACTTATATACTATAGTATATGATAAAATTATTACAGTATTTATGAAATAAATTTTGATTATTCAAATGTAATAGTGTAAGAAGAAAAACATTAATGCCTATACATTATAAACTTTTTCACTTGTACCATTACAGAACTCTGACTGGTACAGCAGTCAATAACTGATATTTAACTACAGTATAGAAACAAGATACCATTTAAAGCTGCATCAAAGCTAACTGAAACTAAGTAGATCTTTTTAATTGCACATATTTTAAAAATGGAATATTAAGTGTTTCTAAATTTAATCAACGTATTAGGATACATGATGCTTGTAAATGCAGCATTAAGCATTTTATTTCGTATTCTAAAATCAATCTCTATAATTAAAAAAAACCATCACAACATTAAGAAATTTAATTAAGTCTAAATCAAGGAAATATTATGTCAGGCAGAGAAGTTAAGGGTACTTTTTCATTTCGCTAGCGTAGGCGATAAAGTCGCCAAAAATGATAAACCAACGTCAAGCGGAATATGTGTTTTAAATGTATTATCGCCAATAAGGTCTGCTTTGTGACATTTGCGCCTGCGAAAAGGAAAAAATACCAAGATGAGACACATTACAATCATACCCACAGTCCTAAAAGTTTTAGCACTAACAGATCGTGAATGCATTATACAAAACCTCAACGGACTTTAAAACAATTATTTTTTGATCATAGTGAAGAACACTTTTGACAAAAAAAGAGAAAGAGTTTTGGAACCTACATTTATGACAATTGTTCAAAAAAAGGAAAGCTGAACATATTTGAGCACATTCAAAGAAACGCGTTACCAGATGCTGAAACACACTTCTTAAAATATTTCTGTGTTATAGCAGTTTTCATGTATTACTATTTTTGTGGATTATTTTCATCAGCATTATATTACATATGGGCAAAAAAACAATATCTTGAAATTCTCAAATCAGTGGAACGAAGATTTCTTGAGATGAGTCGATGGCCTAAAAAGTCTTGAATCACCTCCTTGATTTCAGTATTGGTGAGGTATATTAAACCATCATTTTGATACAAGACCTTTCTTCATCTGAATTGAACATTCTCTGAATTTTTGTGACAATTTTAAAGAACTAAACTTTTTAAAATAATCTCCAAGCAAAATATAATCTGAAAAAAATTATATTGTTCAACGAATACAAGAAGCTACACCTAATATTTTGAAATGTTTTTCTTAATACATGCGCAAATGAGTTCTTTTAGAAAGCGGATGAAATTTCTAACATTTTTTGTTAATTTAAATTTAGCTATGTTAGAAGTGCACTATACCATTACTATATAAATATCTATTTTAACAATCACTGCTTTTGTATAATCAATTCATGAATCTTGAGCACGGAACTTGTAGAAAACCATGTAAAATGAATTTATCATTAACTGTAAGATTCTTTTATGATATACAAATATAGAAATTATTTTAATATGGATTATAATTAGATTCCTGAGGTTTGTAGGGGATTTCTTTCATTATTTAAACCTATATATGTTATAAAATCAATTATATAGTCAATAAAGTCACAAATACAATTGAAGAGTTGTCAAGTGAAAAACTACTCATTTTCTTAACTATCTTCACAGAACATAAAATGTTGCTCTCTCGAACCTGTCTTAACTAACTTTATTCCTTATTTGAAACTGAAAATCTAAGTCTTAGCTTACCAACTATCTCTCAAAAAACGAGAAAAGTTTTAAATACATCCAATTTTACTCCTATAACTCTATAACCAGGAGTATTTTCTTATCAGTTTTACTGCAAACGATCGATTATAATAATTTACTTTAAATAACTTACAATCATCTAACAACTTCTCTTTATTCATCTGTCTGTTTTTTTTTTCCTTTCAATTATACTTCGCTAGTATATTACTAATCTTACTTCACTGCAATACATTTCTAATCTTCATCTAATGTGCATAATCACATTTCATATGGGCTGGCAATAATTTGGAATTTTACCCAATTAAAATTGGCAAAATGTCCCCAAAGTTAGTGATAAGGAAACCACAAATACTTCAACGTCTCAGATTTAGAAGAGAATTTAAAATGCTTGCTTCATTTTAATAACATTATTAAACTCACTGGAATCAAAGACCATTTATAATGTATAAAGTAAAAGAAAGAACGCTTTCAGTACAATTCCATAAAAGTACATATCTTCAAATAAATTTTCTAATTAATAAGAAAATGAGTTTGAATGTTTTGAAAAATATCCATGAAAAATCTCAGAAGAATAATCAATTTAATTAAAAAAAATTTTTTAAAGATTTATTCAACTCCAAAGATTAAAGAGTCTCTCATTACGTATAATTCTAAAATTTATATATATATTACAAAAATAGTTATATTTACTATTTTAAAATTGCAATTGCCATATTGACTCTTGACTCTGAATATTGAAAGAAAATATTTTTTTTTACACAAGGAAAATAATTCTATAGATTAATTATTAAAGTTACCCTTGCTGTCACCGCTTAAAATCTTATTGAATTATAAAAGGTTTGTAAATTCATTTCAGTAACAAAAAAATTAAATTTTACCATTAGAGTATTATTTAGAATTTACATTTTTAGAAGATTAATGTAGCTTTGTCAATGCTAAATTAATTATTCTTCAATTTATTAAGCATTTAATATTAAAAATTAAAAATAGTAAATTAATAATGATCTTAACGTTAAAAAAGACTGAGAATTCTATTATATTTTTTGAAGGTAATTATGAAAATTCTACAAAAGTTAGGAAAAATACTATCATATTTTATTTATCTAGTTCAGTAAAAAACTTATTATACTTTATAAAATCTCTTTTTATATCGGGTAATATTAAACATAAAAAATGTTCATTTTTTTTTAAAATTCAGATTTAAAAAAATGTCTGAAATATGCTCCTAACATTATTATTAAAGAACAAAGTCTTTAAGCAAATTGTATGTGATACATACAACTTGTTTAAAGATTGCTGTTTGTATTGATCAGCACAAACAGCAGTATGTCATGTGTTAATTTCAAGCAACAAGAATAAAATTAAACTACTTATTTCATCAAGCAAATTTTAAGAATATAAGATTGATATCAAAAGGAACTAAAATGAGTAGTGCTTAATGAAAAATAATTGATTAATTAACTTTACATGGAAAATTATTTCTTTTTAACTAAAGAGTTGTCTTAGAAATGATTTATTAATATTTTTATCGTTTTTATAAATAATGTGCTACTAAGAATTATAATTAGCGTTTATAAGTATTTACACCGTTATTTTTCTGATAAATTTGAAAAACTAATAAACTGTATTTGGAAACGTAAGGAAAATGAAAAGTTTTTCAAAAATGTAAAAAAAAAAAAGATTTTTGATAGATTTATTGGTTTTATTGTAACACGAAGGGCTATTGGTGACAACTCTCGTATTTTTGAACATCGGTCAAGTGTTGAAAATGACACCTGAGCGGGCAATTCATCTCCTAACTTGCTCACCATACCGCTTTGAGCTCAGACATATTTAACGTGCTTCAGTTCCGGCTACACGGCAGGTCTTTAAAAGGCAGAAATGCTGGAACTCATGACTCAATGAAAACCACCAGGCGCGAATCTACGACCATGTCCAAGAGGCTATCAGGCTATAACAAATGGAATGCGAAAAATTATCATATTAGATATTTTTCTAATCTAGATATTTATTTAAGCTTCATTTATGTTTCTTTCTCATTAAAATATTTGCAAAATAGAAATAAAAAACAACTTTGTTGGTAATGAATAAATAATAGATTTTTAATTTGTACATTATGAGATGTGCAGATCTAATTTTATAGTAAGGAACAATTTGATAATATAAGAAATAAATACACTGTAGATTAAAATCGTGTTTTTAAAAAAACAATGCGTCAGGTACAGAAACAGAAAAATATTTTTATTAAAATATCAAGAGTATTTATGTCACTTATTTCGCTTTCATTTTTATAATTAAAGCATCCAAAGTTGAATCATATTTGTTTTAATAATTTATTAGAATGCGTAATATAAATAACAATTTTATAAAACTCTAAAATGTATCAGAAGCTTCATATTAGTTATAAAACGTATAAAAAGGAAGTGATAACTAATTTTGAAAACCACAATATGTTGTTATTTTCGATAATAATTTGAAAATAATAAAATGAAATTAAATAGTTTAAAAGAAAAATGAAATTTATTAAAATAATTGTTTTAGTTTCTAACACAACATTGGTTCGTACTTATGAAACTATTTCTTTAAAAATATATATTAACAAGCTTAACCAATTTCCTTTCCTTAAAAACGGAAATTAAATATAAAATATTTATAGAAATATATATTTTACTGATTTGTGTTACTTATCTTATATTTTTCAAATAAATGTTCAAATACCTCGCATCGCATTGTCTTTAAATATGATTTTGACATTGATAAAATTATAAAATCAATTAAAAAGCTAATATATTTAAGTCAATGTTCAATTTTGCAATTTGAAAATATTTATATAAATAATAAATTGAATTAAATGTAGACTTTAGTTTCTTACCTAGTAATATGTAATTTTTAATTAGAATCAAAAATAAATATTCGATTCACGTGAATTGTAAAAATTAACTGATGTATATAAGTTGGGGCTAACAATTAAAAAAAAACTTTTATGTATTTATGAATCATTTTTAAATGAAATATATTATAGAAAACATTCCGAAAATTACTAAGAAAGATAAAATAAATCTACAATGACAGGTAAATTACAAAGAATATGATTTTGTACAGATTAAAAACTAAGAGAACTCAAAATATTTAATCAATACTTAATTTTTCTGTGAACAAATTTGCACGAATTTTTTTTTCAAAAAAAAAACCTCGATTTATTAAAGAAAGAATCTAATGCATTACCAATCCATAAAAATACATTTCCTTATTAAATAAACTTTTAAAAAATAAATACTTAAGCAAAAAATAAATTTATAATCAAAAACAGATAAGTCTTAAACACTTATTTATTAATTAAATTACTAATCTGCAATCTGTGATGGAGGAACCACCCTTAAACTCGATATTTCCTGTATCATAAATAGCATTTCTTGGTCACTACTATATATACATTATCTTTATTTATCCCTCCGATTATTAATACGCGTACTAAAGTAAATTCTTAGTAAAATATTTATTAATCTGAATCAGAATAAGCAATTTTCAAAGTTAAATTATAAGGATTTATCCAGCCACTATTTTATTGACGTATATGTCCTCAAAATCTCGTGTTTGAACTGGAAATATTTCTTACTCTATATTAAGGGGCAGAATAGATGATCGCAGCTCAAAGCCTTCACAAGATTAAGGAAGTATTTCAAGCAATTTAGAGCTGTTAAGTCATTAACCAAATTACCCTAATGAGGAATAAACTTCCATTTGAAAATAGTGCTTTCATATTATTATTTTAATTAAATATTTTCATTGTTAGAACTGAAATGCTGTGTTGGAATAGGCACCTCGACTTTTAAAAGTATTGTGCAGCAGAAAGAAATTATTATGCTATTTTGGTAGGTAAAATACTTTCAGAAAAACTGGAAAGTCAGAGAGAGAATTTTTTATTCAGATTCAGAAAATCGATTATATCCAAGATTTTAAAAATTTTACCTATTTCGGTATATATCGAATTTTCTCTAAATATTTTAGTTACAAGTTATTTTGCTTCGTAAAATTACAATTATTTGTATTCAGTTATTTTTCTTTCCTTGTCCACTAATTAATGTCTGATGATGTCATCTAGTATAATAAGTAAGAATTCAAAATTGATTTCTCGTAATACCATTCGATAATTTAATTTCATACTTTTCATAAAATGATTATTATTATTATTTTGCTTAAAGAAATTCATTTGCTACATTTTCAGCTTTAAAGATTAATTGAATTAGAATTTTCTGATTGAGATTATGTAATACCATATCCATTTATATTCTTAAAATTGAGGGTAACATTTAATTTCGTATTGTTGAGAAAATCTTAATTCCTTTTTGGAACAAACTTCTAATGTACAGTGTAATTGTGAAGAGAAAAATTAGCTCGAATATTTATTTTTCTTAAAATAAAATACATTTGAAAAGAAACAACTAAAATTACACACACACACACATATATATATATATATATATATATATATATATATATATATATATATATATATATATATACGTTTACCTTTCTGTGAAATTTTCAAATTTATAAGTGTAATGTTGGCTTAGAATTAAAGATTATTTTTTCAAAAATAGTTATTGCTATATATAAGTGATATTTAAAATTTTAATTCTGTTTTAATTATTTTATCGTGAATTTTTAGATTTAAAAATTACATATTATTTATTAAAAGAAAGCTGTTAATTAGAAATTTTCTTTTATATATTTTTTCACATGAATTTTATTGAAATTGTAATTATAAATTCTAGTTCATTTTTAATAACTATTGTAATGAACAATAACATTTAATGTAAGAATATGGTACTTGAAAAAATATTGATTATCAGCAAATATAAAATTTTTATGATTACTATTTTTAAAGAAACATTAAAAAATATATGTTTGCAAGCAAAATTTAAAGTGATTAGCCAAAAGTCCGTTTTGGATACATATCCGCTATTATTCGGCTCCTGCGCCAAATTTTAATGTCATATATTAATCCTAAGTGACAAAGTATAAAATGAGAAGATATGAGACAAAAAAAAGCGAAATGATTTATCATGAATGCAAAAATAACCAAGGACGTCCTCTCTAGAGTTCTCTCTCCCGCCCCTTTCCTTAATTTACAGTCATAATATAGGATTTAAATAGGAAATCTCTTACCATTCTACTCGTTGTTAATTTCAGGACTATCTTTGATGTTAATCACATAGATTTACATGGTTAGTGGCATTCTGTTAGATCCTCAAAACTAGCACAATATTCTTAAGCTTAGTAACAAAGTTCAGGCTGCCTATCCTTGTCTTGATACTCTCTTCTCGTTTTCCATTACTTGCATATTATTTATAAGCCATTATATGTATATTATTTTACTTCATCTAATTTATCTAATTGCTTTATTTTGGTTGGGAAGAAATATTAATTTTATTCAATCCAACTCCATATAAGCCCCAAGGTTAGTGAAGATAAAATTGCTAATAGCCTAGGGTTACATGTTACGTTATTATTTTGTAAATATAAAAATGTTATGATTATAGTTTTTAAAGAAAAATTAAAAACAGTATGATATGTTAGCAAGCCATTATTAACGATAAATATTTAGATTACATATTAATTTTTATCTTCCGAACGCATTACATTAAATGTATTATTAGCGCAAAGGTTTAGTTTTTCGGTTGAGATATATATTTTTCCATGAATTTCTTAAGTAGGTATCAGGTATTTTTATAGTAATGTATCTAGAAAAAAAATATATAGAATGTAATGATAATTATTTGAAAGAAATCTTAGAAAATGTTCAGATTACAATCAAATATGAATAATTTTCTGATTATAATCAAATACAAATTTAACTAATTCATATTACTTACGAAAAATATATTTCTGTAAATAACATGAATTAGTTAAAATATAAAATTATTTATTGTTAGCTCCATGATAAAGAGATAATTATAGTAAAGACCAGTGTGATATCTCAAAACTATACCTTAATATAGGGACTCTTTATTGCATCTAAATTATGTCACGAATATTAAAAATTAATTAAATTTAATTCAATGATTATTTAAATTAACATATTAGAGAGTGCCCTCAGGAACAAAGGCGTAATATTCAATTCCGTCTCATCTAGCAATTACTTCGCATTTATCACATTTCCAACGGGTAGCGTCTTTCCGTTCTTGCTTCGTCGGTCATTGATTTGAGCTTTCTGTTTATGTTGTTTCTTGTTGCAGTCTATGCAGGGAAATCTTTTCTTAGTTTTGTCGATGGAACTTCGTCCGAAAATCCTGTTTGACGTCCTTTGAATGGCGAAAGTGATCCTTTCTGTAACAATGCTATAGTTCAACTCCGGAATGAAAATGAGGAGAGGTATGCAATGCTCCAACATTTATCTTAGTAAAAAATAAATTTAAATTCTTATGATAGAATATTATCAAGTTTTAAAACAGTAGACTATTAAACATTAAATCACATTCCCTTTAATTGAATTTTGATATTTCAGTTATTTTTTCTTAGATTACTCGGGAGACAATCATGGTTCTTTATATTTTTTCTTTTTCATAGCATATATCAACATAAATTAACGAAATATACTTCCTATTTAGAAATAATATAAATAATAATACCTGTTTCATATAAGTGATTTCATTTGATCAAAGCTGATTGAAGATTATTAAACATATGCTTCTTAAAAATTTTATATCTTTGATAATCGTTTGACAAAGCTTTTTAATGAGTTTTCATTTCTTTCTAATTATGCGACTAGTTATAAATGGCTCAAATTATTTTTCACGCCACCCGAGGATTATAAAAAGAGATAAAAGAAGGTAAAAAAATTAAAGTATTGAATGGAAAGGAAAATTTAATAAAAAAAGTACTTCATAAAAAATGGATTTCCTTTGACTCATTTAATTTTCTATGCATCCATTTGACTTAGTTTGTTTCAATTACATCTCTCTAGTTGTGTTTTTTGCTATTATCATAAATTGTTTTGCAAAAATAGATTTTTAAAAAGCCCTTAAGTTCATGGAAATGTTAGTTCATTTTATAAATTGCTGATATTATTTTTTTAATTATAAGCCTCGTATATACATTAATTAACTAATTATTTTAAACTTGATTAAGTCAGAAAATTATCTAATCTTTGTGTAAGATGCTATTTACAGCATTTTTTGGAAAACATTAAATGAATCTTAATTTTTGTTTCCCTTAAATAAAATTTGTTTAAAATAGTACCATGTAAAATCTACAAAGAACATTTAAATAAACTTTCAAAATATTATTCAAAAATACTACTACATAATCGAACCTCAAAAATATCACTAAAGACACAATACGTAACTTCTTGTTTATTCACAAAAATAATCAATAAACGTGAAATATATATAAATACTAAATATAGAATAATTATATGAAGTGATTAACTCTGAAATATAAGATAATAAAACAATGATTAATTATACGAAATAGTTAAATCTCGAACTTATATTATAGGACTTAGTACCTGAATAATTATTAAAATATCAAAGACAAGATTTCAATACCTTAATTAAATTTCATGAGGTTTCTAAGTATATTTTAAAATTAGCATATTTCTAACTATTTGATACAGTGGATTAATTAAATTTTCCACATTGTACTAAATAATTTCTTTGATCTTCTAAACTTTATCAGCTTTTCCTATGCTTTTTATCTTTAAAGACACTCAAGTTTTTGAAATGCCATATCTTTCTTTTTTGTTACGAGCGCAAAATTTTTGAATTTGTTTCATTGTTGTTTAGAACAATTGTATATTTAGTTAAATAATTTTATGTCTTGAATAAGGATTTAGATAAACGTTTAATTTTATTTAAATCGCAACATTAGGCATCAAGGTATTCTTACACTTTTTCGAAGTGAGAAAAAATATAAAACTATAAATAATCTAGTACGTACAAACCCATACACAGAATTATGACAAATGTGTCAATTAAATGAAAATAGTAATATTTGCAAACGTTAAAATTTTTAGAAGTAGAAATTAGAAAATCAAAGATCCAAATCCGTAAAACTAAAATTTTATTTTCTAACAAAATATTATTTAATTTTTGAAAAAAAAAAAACCATATTTAGTTAAAAAATAAAATTTTCACAGGTACAATATGTCACTTTTTAACTATATATATAATATACTTGTATATATATGTATATATATATATATATGTATATATATATATATATATATGTATATATATATATATATATATATATATATATATATATATATATATATACTTTCTTTCTCATATTGATAATGATGATAAATGATGTGCCATTATCTTTTTTAAAATATTTTTTTACATATTTATTTATTTTAAGTTTTTAAAATAATAAAAAGTTTGAAAAGGATGAAAATTGAAAGCTAATAAATTATATGATTTTTATACATTTTGTTGAAATCAAATGAAAAATAAATAAATAAAAAATAAGAATTTTTTTTATCTTACATTATCTTTCGGAAATATATAAAATATAATGAATTATAAACTATAGCAATACGCCGCAATCAATTTTAAGTAAGAGCTTTAAAGTAAAATTTCCGAAATATTAAATCAAAATTTTAAATAGTTTTAAAATGAATGGAATTTTATCTACATTCTTATATCCACTTACATATTCTTTCTCCAATAAAATATATTAATAATGTGGCGGTCGCGAAACGGCAGCGTAGATTCGAACCCTGGTCCAAGGGAATTGCAGCGACGCTCTTCAACGTTAAAAGGCCTTACTCAACCAGCCCGAGGAGATATCTTTTCGGCTTGATTGGTAGGCCCGTCGCCTTCGGATCCCTTGGACCAGGGTTCGAATCTGCGCTGCCGTTTCGCGACCGCCACAATAATGCATACAGCAAATATCCATGAAATGTTGTGCTTGAATTCAGAAATGTTTCCTGCTTTTCATTTTGTAACTATTCTACAATTCTTAAGAGAAAGCATATCTTTCAGGTTTGCATAAAAGATTGTTGTAACTACTCAAAATGATACGATTTGAATCTTCATCTTTTTAGGGAAAACTTATAGGCAATTGAGAAATTCAAAAGTCTATAGAAAATTGTAATATATCATAAGAGTTGACGTTGTTCAGGTACAACAGCAGTCTTAGATGTTTAATAACTGCATAATTATGTTGTAAAGTCTATTTTGTAAGTCTACGTAAAATCATTACTCGATAAGTATGAGAGGTACCCAGGAAAACAGAAAAGCACTATATCAGTATAAGGTTCAATGAATTTTAAATTCCATTACTTGAAGAAAAATTTAATATAGACGGAGGTCTCCTTCTAGGTTTTTTTTCTTCAATAACTACTCTTCACTTGATTTTCAGCCAATCTTTTTTTTTTTTTTTTTTCAAATTAATTAAATACAATTCAGGACCATTTTAAAGTAAAAAAAAATAATTAAAAATTTGTTTTCGAATATATATATAAAATTTTTTATTTGATAACAACTTCCAAAATGTGGCATTAACATATTAGGATGGGAAAAGATTCGGAACAGATGCCTAGTGTTTTCTAGTTTCATAAATCAAATAAATAAATTCGTGTAGTGTATTTTCTGATCCTCGGTAAATCATTAAGAAATGAATGTACATCTTACGCTGACATTGATTTTGGAGAGTCTCTTACTAGCTCGGCTCTCATATCAACAAGACGATGGTCAGTATTTAAAGTTAAATAACTAGCTTAAAAAGACCTTTAAGAATTTTAGAATGGGCAACTAAATTGTTAAGTAAAACAACTAATTTCGAAAAATGTTGATAAATATTCCTAAATATTATCATACATGCCCAAAGCATAAGATTTCAAGAAAGAAAGGAAAATTATTAGTTCTAAGTAAAATGGCATAATATAAAAGAAAACTTTATAAAATATTTTATAGTTATCATAAGATTGAAAAGAAACGAATATTTAAGGCAAAAAGTGTATATCAGTAAACATTGTTGTACATAATACCATAACTATACATAATTTATTGCATTTCACATAATATGTATATATATATATGTGTGTGTGTGTGTGTGCATATATATTATATACACATACATATTTAGATATTATTTATATATGTATATGTATGTGAATGTATATATATGTGAGTGTATATGTGCACAAACACACAAGCATATATATAGTTATATAACGCAGTAATTTAATACCTCACTTTCCATTTGCGAAAAAAATAGCCTTGAATATTTGAATTGTTTAATTTTATTGAAGATTACTTAATTTTAAGGACGTATCAATAAAAGTGAAAGCTAGCAGTATATATTCATGCGGCAAGAAACTGGGTAAGAATGAGGGAGGACAACCCCTACCTTCGGCTTTTATATCTGAGGAGAACGTAGATATCTCACAATTTTGTTAATGCAGTAATAAAAGTTGCTCCAGATCATTACCTTACACATACAATTTATAATATCTTGTGTAAATTTATATTTATAGTAAAATTTATAGTTACTACGTTGCTTGGAATTAGGAGAATATATATATATATATATATATATATATATATATATAAATGTAAAAAAAGGAAACCTAATTGATATTATGTTAATTAATTTACATCAATAAAATAGTCATATATATCTATACAGATAAATTTCTATTTATATTTATTTCATACAGTTTTAGATTATGTAAATACAGTAGTGTTCAAAAGTTAAGCATCATTAGCAATGTGGTGGGTCTTTTTTATTTAACTCGAAATGGTTATTTAAGAAAAATAAAGTTAATTTAAAGGATATTGTTTTATCGCTTTTATTTTGATGTTTATACTAAATATAGAGAACTTTACAGAATTTAAAAAAAAAACTTACAAAACTAAGAATTTATTCAATAAAATCATTCTTTAAATATACCGAAACATTTTTTGATCATATGAGGAAAATTATCTAATAAAATAGAAGCTCTTTTATTGTAGACAATCACACATTAAAACACATATCTTCTTACAAGAATACTGTAGAGTACATTATATAAGGGAAAATAGTTTGCTTAAAGCTGTCTTAAACGTAAGTAACTTTTATTACTTTTGAATCAAATATAAAATACATATTTCTATGGAATTTTCAAATTTACAACACTTTTGATTTCTATTTGCAAGGAATGTTTTGGGATAAATAGCCAACTGATTAGGATACATTTAATGCACCGTTATCGAAACTAATAAAAGACTTACAATTACGGGAAGAATCGACGGTAATCTTAGTTATTCATCAGTAAGGCATAGTAATGTCTTGAAGAGTATTTATCTCAAAAAATAGTAATTAATTCCATTTGAACTATTCGTAAATGAAATGATTCTTGAGATCTGAAACACTTTTCAATTACTTTATAAAGTAGAATTCCCTTAGGCAGATTTTATGGGTGTAAAACCATTAAAAAATGTTTGCTATCACAAATGCAAAAAATGAAGACTTGTCTGAGTGGAAAAGTACTATCAATGATATCCGTAACAATCGGGGGAAGTACTTTTCTGTGACAAGTCTCTTTCCCGAAATTGTCCATATTCCGGATCAATCTGTGGAAAGAGATATGCGGCAGAAGAGTATTAAAAAAATATCTAGTCCCTAAAATAAAGTGACCCTTCCCCTCCAGCCATTACTTTATTATAAATGCTTGCAAAAATATATTGGATGCCGTTGAATGGTTGATTAATGACCCAAAATACTGCCAATTTAGTAAAAAAAAATAATGTTACTAAGTGCAAATGTTTTGTAATTCAATCGGGACATTAGGGTGTTAATACTCACTAACGTTGGTAAATTTTGTGAAGATACTTAAAAAACGACCCCCTAAACATGTATTGATGAGACAGGAGATTTCAAAAATCTATTTCAGAAATGCTGTTAAAATGGTTTCTCAGGAAAATATGAAAGATGCTCAATTAACCAATAGATAACTGATAAATATATCACCGTCTCGATATCGTCTCAAACACCATACAATTCCTGTTAAATAATGAGAGAGACTTTTGCATCAAATGCTTAACAGGTGTAAACTAGCATTATAAAAAATCAAAATAAAGTGTGAAAAATAATGTGATTAAACGTTTTGTTATCATTTGTTAATGTTTTTACTTTCTGTCTTATAATTTTACTTTTTGCTTCTAAAGTCAATTTGTCACACGCTTGGAAAACATTACGTTGGGATTTCAGCATTTTTAGGTATTTTATATGTAGGATTAGAAATTGATACAATATATATTGAGGTATTTAACTATATATTTAAATATTATGAATTTAAATATTGTTTATAATTTAAATATTGTTCAAAACTTATAGTAATGCAAGCCATTTGATAAGTACTACTATTGTAGAAACAGATTTAAAAAACTGAAAAAAAATATCTTGTAATCTTTAAACAACACATATAGTAACATAACTTCAATTCATCATTTATTTATTTTTAAATCAAAATATATGTTCTTTTAGATTTATAAAAGGCAATTAAGTAGTTGTAACAATCCATATTTTCTAATGCAAGGTATAAATTTTATATCGGAGCAATCATTAAATTATTTAATGAAACACAGCCAATTATGGGTAACAGTAGCCAATTATGAGTTAGCAATAATAAAATAAATATATCAGTTAAAGGAGTATAAAAAAATGAAACATGTTTTTATGTGAGTTTTATCAAAAATTGTTGAGGGGAATTTAATAAAGAATCAAAATTAGTTTAGAGATGAATTGACATTGAGGAAATATTATTTGTATTTTGAGTTTTTCATTACATAAAAAAAAGTGTTTGCTTGTATGTAATTTATAGATAAATTTGTGTATTAAATTTATAGATTAAACAGAAAAAATCGAATAAAATTATTTATCTGGATCTAATAAACTTACAACAAGGAATATATTTAAAGACATTTCATTATACCTCAATTTTACATTATTCTTTCATGATGTGTTTTCTCTTCTCTTAAAAGAAATTTAAAAAATTTAATTATCGTTTTTGGATTTCATCTCCTTTGGTATTGTTCCATTGCAAAAATACTCTTGTGGAATTTCTCTTATTTTTTCGTCACTGACAGACCCTACAATTTCTGAAAAGAAGATCCTAAGGAAATGCCAGTAAGTGTATTTTGAGAGACATCCGATGTCATAACATTTCATAACTGCGAAGGAATTCATTTACTAATTCTTCATAGTTTCCGGCCTTGGTATTACTTAGAAAACTGTGAAACGCTGAAGCAAATGCCTTCCAGGCGACTTTCTTCCTATATCCTTATTCCTTGAAATTTCCATGTTCCAGAAGTTTCTGAAACTGGAAGACTTAGAATATTCTCTCTATTGTTCAGCATCGCTAACATTTAACAAGTGACTATCGATTTACACATAAGCCCTTCTCCATATTTCCCCATATCTTTAGAGAAATTTTTAAATAGACCATACTTTATATGTGAAGAAGGAAGACATACCTACTTTCGGTATGACTATCGATATACACATAAGCATTTCTCTATATTTCCCCATATCTTTAGAGAAATTTTTAAATAGTCCATACTTAATATGTAAAGAAGGAAGACATACCTACTTTCGGTTTACCAAAAGATCAAATTTAACATTATGTTGTTCCTTTACGTAATTTTGCCTTGGCGAACAGTTTTTAATAGTAAACCATTTGTGCTTTACTATTCCACGATACATGAATCAACACTATTTGGTAAATACAATTTGAAATCCTAGTACCAAACCTATGATTTTCAAATAACCACTCATATGCTAGTTTTATAAAGTGTATTGTATTTCCTTTACTAACACATAGACTCAGATTCCTTTCTTGCATTTTCACTGAAAGTTCTGTTAGTATTGATGTTTAACGATTGCTATTTTGTAGATACACAGCCTAAAGGGCTTTCTTAGAAGAGGCTGTAAATAGATTTTATTCCTGAAAAATACGAACGAAATCAAGTTCAGCCACTAAACTATCAAAATTTATCCCCATGTACACATAATTTTACATTAACCCTTTGAGGAGCGCGATGCTATTATGAAATATTTTTTAAAAAGTTATACAGGAAAGAGAGATATATTGATCATGCAAATTTAAAAAAATTACAATTTGAAAAAATAGTAGTCCTCGATTCGGAGAAAGTTTTTTTTGCACAGTGCAAACACCAACGGGCACAGTTTTCAAGCTACAACTGCGAGAAAATGCTTTTGCAATGCGCAAACGATGCCCCTGAAAGGGTATTACCCTGAAAATTATTCGTGTTCTTTTCTGCATTACGATATTTTAGTAGTCATAGCCAGTAAATTCCTCTGCAGCAATCTACGCCTATAAATATCTGATGATTGTTTGGTAAGATTTAGGTTCCTGATTAAGTCATTCAATTCTCTCTACTGGATTTTGTGTTGTGTGGTCCCCTGTTTATGATTGAAAAATGTATTAAATTATATTGATGTTTTAGACGGTACTTATATTGTTTCTGCACAGTGTATTTGTACTAATGGCGAAGGTAAAAACACACATGCAATTCGGGTCTGTATGGTAAAGTCTGTCCTGCAGAAGGTATACATTAGAATATTGTACATCATGTTTTATTTTACTGGAAATTTCATCGATTGTAACAAGAGTACGATAGCAATTCTCATACACTTATATTCATATACTTATATCAGATCATGAAATTTGGCAATGGCGTTATTATTATACTTTATAAAGGGGTGCAAACTGGAATAGTACTTGCTTTACCATGTATGGGTCATACAATTTTGCTTCAATTTCTGAGTGACCCCGAAATAAAATTAATAAGATCGTTTAATTTTGATTGTTAGCATCTGATTCTTCCTTTTTATAGCAACGGTTTAAAAACTGTTCGGTGAATTAATAAGTTCGTGGCTATATGTATTCATGAAAACAACATAAAATAAATGTAATCCCAGAGGACTACTCACTTCACAAAATTATATCAAATATTTGAATATATTACGTACATCATGGAAGCAAAACTCTCAATCGTTTCAGTCGCTCTGGATCTCACTTGTCAGCTAGTGATAAGACGGTGCACGTAATTTAAAGGTTAGCATAAGTACTGATAACAAATTAAAAAGCAATTAGATGCACTTAAGACGGCGGTTTATGAAGAACATACCTATAAATATCATTTTTTTTGCTAATCTTTTGAAATTAGCATTTGTTGAAATGTTTTTCAAATAATGAAAAAAATGTAAACGGAGGGCATATTCTTAAGCTTGTATTCGTTATTAAAGCATGAGAAATGTACTTGAGACACAGATTTTCAATTGTATGTGATAAACCTTTTTCACAGAGTTGTATGTTACCATAAAAAAATTTGGTGTTAGAAAAATTGTTTAGCTGTCCCTGTGTTCCATCTGGGATTTATTTCTGACCTTATATTTAAGTTTCCAACTTCTTATCAAGCAAATGAAGCATGACATAGCAAATTAAGTAAACTTTAGAAGTTGAGTAAATAGATTAATCAAGTTATATGAAAACGACAGATAATTTAATTGAGATAAATTGATTGAATATTTGTCGGATATACTCGTATCGTATTTCAGTAAGCGTAAAATTTACTATAGTATAAAAACATTAGTACTCGGAAATAGAGATGTAAAATTGTTAAAAATATCCATTTATTAAAGTATTAATAAACTCCATTCTGAAATGTTATTTACTATTTTAATTACTTTGTATGTACTTGAACTTAAGATGAAAATTAGGTTTTGTGATTAAAGTAACATTTAAGGTGTCAAACGTGCACAGGAAATTAGATTACGTCAAAATGCGAAAGTTCTAAGGAACACAACTAACTTGAAGTAGAAGACGTAGTTATTAAATAACGAGAGATTGATTCTGTAAAACATTTTATTGTAATTTCATACATATTTACTTATTATTACCTTCAATATAGACTTCTCCTCTTTAATTATAACGCTCCATGTGAATCTTCCAATATTCAAAACAGTGTTGGAAGTTATCTTCTGTCAGCTCTTTCAGTACGCGTTTTCCCTTTCACAGGTTCAGTGGACTCAAATCGTTTTCTTTTTACTGCATATTCCTTCCTATGAAACAGATAGACGTCACACGGTGCAAGATTCGGCGAAATGTATAACACTGGGATGCTGAACTTGACCCTGAAACCTCTTGATACACAATGGGGAATGATTTGTCTTACCACAATTCGGGTCTTTCTTCTTTATTCCTTCATTGAGTTCAGAGAGAATGCGAATGTAGTAAAGCTGATTAATAATTTGATCTTCAGGTACCTAGAGAAGGTACACAATCCATGAATATCGAAAAAAAACAATCATCATTGTTTTGAATTTTATCTTGCTCATTCGAGTTTCTTTTACTCTAGGTGAAGATGACCTGTTCTAGTGCATAAACTTGCACTTTGTTTCAGACTCATAATTAAGAAAATGTGATGCTTCACTCGTTATTATCCTTTTCAATCAGATTGGGTCATTTTCAAGGACATTCAAACTGTCATTACAAACAGTTTTGCAAGCTTCCCATTGTTCCAACGTGATAATTGTAAGCCCCATTTTCGGAAATACATTTTGCATGATAATATTGTTACGTACAATCTGCCGTATAAACTGTTTGTAAATTTTTATAGTCTCAACAATCGTACGATTATTTAATCAACTGTCATATTGGAGCAGATCTCCGATAGTTTCGATATTGTCAACCATTTTGACGTAGAAGGGCTTCCCGAGCATTAATCATATTCAACGTCTTTTCGGCTATCTTGAACATGCTTATACCACTAGTAAACACGTACATGCAATACAAATTCATTGCCATAAGCTTATTTCAATAAATTGAAAGTTTCGATAGCGTATTTTTTTTAGTTTCATATGAAATTTCTCAGCAATTTGTTGCTCTATGGTTACACTTATCCTTTTGCCCGTGAAACCAAAAAATAACTCTAAAGCGAATGAAGATTACGGCTATAGAGTTTTGTTTACAAAAGTGAGAGGCACAGCATTCAAATGAGAAAGTTTTACGTTAAACAGCAGTCACTCTCTGGCGTTTCGTACTTGCGTACTTCTTCTTTAGGAACATCAAAAATCTCATACAGGATTGCACGTGTATACGCTTAGTACTTAAAAACACCACTTTGAAGAAATCGGCAATTTCGATTCATAAATATCAGATTCTTAATGCTTAGAGTTTTTCTGTAAAGTATGTAATATTTCATTTTTAGTTTGTATTTGAATAACTTTATATATTTTGCTTTAATTTCAAAATGAATAAATTTATAAATTTATTTGATATCTGCAATATGAACTTTCCATTAAATATGAAATATGATTTGAAAAAAAGCAAATATTGTAAGAAAAACTTTTAAAATTATATTTGAATGTGAAAAAGGAACTAATAAGTTTCTAAAATAAATTTGATATGTCTCAAACATTCTTTGATGTATAGGAATTCCTTATTCAGCTTAAGAAATTTAAATAAAATTGATCGAATTGCTTTTAATGTTACAAATATATCATAAGATTATAAAATAAAGTTGTCTGTAGTCTAATGGATAATATATTTATTATTTTTCTGACAACTTACGAGTTCAAGAAAAGTATTTTTTTTTTTAATTTTTCTTTTATTTAGCCTTAGCATAGTTACAAACGTTGTAACTTCGGACTTATCAAATATATTTTAATAGAAGGTACTTCTTTTTGTTTATTATGCAGACTTATGCATTTTTTCAAACTTGTTTGACTTCTTCTATATTTTATCACATTGTGATCGATTATGTATAACTTTCAAAGCGTTGTGTGGCAAAAGGATGGAAAGTCTACATCATATAGGAATTAATTACTCAATTTTCAGAATTTGGCACTTTTAGTCCTTTTTCACATTCCTATATTTGTAATTTTATATACAAATGTAGCAATAATATATATGTACTTTGGATATGAAAAATTATAATAATACAATTACTGAAATTCTTAACAAAAACAATTAATAAAAGACTAATTCTTTGGTTTAAATTTAAACTCGGTTTTCAGAAAAAAATACGATAAATGTTGCACCGTCTTATCGTTGTTATTCTTATTATAATGTAGAGTTAGAGACTGTAAATATATATTAATTAACACCATAATCGTTCAATATATATATTTTTTTATTTTATTACATAAAATTGCTAGTATTCGCAGAACTGGAGAACAATAAATTTCAACTTAAATTATTAAGCATTTGAATTGTTATTTTCAATTATCCTTATTAATTTCTTAAATAACTGTGTTTCATCATTCAGTAACTTTCGATATATCATTTACTCAGCTCTTTGTAAATTAGTTTCCTTAGAATAGTGCTTGGTTCTTTTCGAACTCTCTTCTTGCTCTCTGGTAAAAACTTACTGATAACAGAAAGACATCCTTATCAAGGCCGACCTTCTTTGTCGCAATGCATGCATCCAGAAAAAATGACAGTGCTTTTCTCGACAAAACACTAATTGTTGTGATAATAAAATTTTAAGACCTCCCGCACAAACTGACATTTCTAATATTCATATATTTTGTATCAAGGGCGAAGCGGCTTTGACTACGTTCCGTACTCTGCTCCACATTCACGCAGTGTCTCAACTATTCCGGCTCCTCGACTCCGATGACGGATCGGAAGCATCGCAGCTGCAAACTTGAGGAACGTGGTGCGCCAAAAACTTTTGAAAGATCCCACTCGCTTCGACTCTACTGATTACATAAATGGAAAATCTGATAGGAACTTCGCCCATGAGTCTGGACAAGTATCAGCAAAATGGTCCATGGATCACAGTGCTACAATACGGTTCTCCAAATACCTCAAATTCGAATTTGATTTTAATGAGAAGTCAATCTATTATCAACTTTTAATTTTCAGAATTCCAAACTCATTTTATACTCCACTTTCAAAGGCTGGACTTACCGCTGGTCTCCTCAGGCATGATATAGCTGATACATCATAAAGCTGGGCGACCAAAGGATGACCATTAAAGCCTTTCTGCTTCACTTCGCTTCTATCCAGTTCCTCCAGATGGAAAACTCTCTTCTGCAATTTAGGCTTTATTTATTGAGATCACGTGGGATGCTTGCAGCTAAATGCCACCAAAAGATTTGATAATGGCAACTCCAGGTACCGTAGGTTCTTTCTTTCTAGAGATATTCTCTCACGGATTAAAACTTTCCAAGCCGTACAGTGACAAATCAGAAAAGAGGTACACTGATATCCAAATCGAGTAGCCAACGCCATCAAAAAATCAATTTACAAGGTCACTATAAACAAGTACCTTGATCCTGTATCTGGTTTCGGGGAAGAAATGGCGTAAAGTCCACATTGTACTTTTCACTATTCCTTTCGATGACCGCTATGAATCGCTGTCAAGGTCCCGCCAAGTTTAAATTGATAAGTACCACAATATTGTCATACATCTTAGAGAGGGAATTAATAAAGTTGTCGATGAAAATGTGATTAGTTTTATTGATTTTTGTGACCTTGTAAATGACATTAAGCTGTAGATACACATCTCAATGCACTTGCTATTTTGATGCTTAGACTCATCTGCTGAGACACCATTCACTTGTCAAGAGATATATGTATTGAACATCTTCCGAAAAGAAACAGTATTAGACCCTCCACCTTTAGGGTCTCTTTTCCATTTTTTATTACGTTTTCTTTTCAGCTAGTTATCCTATCTCTTTTTGGCGCCTCATTTTTAATTAACCTTCTTATCGATTCCCGGTTTGTAAACTTTTTTAGCTTGCTTTTGATCCATATTTCCCATTTTCTTTTTTCATTTGATTTTTAACTTTTTGACAAGTTTTGATTCTTTTTAAAAGCAGAGAGTGTTCTCTTTGCTTTTTTTATGAAGTCTTGCAAAAGGTACTAGGAGTCCTACGGAAATTTTTAATTTTGTTTACATTTGGCAGATTGTCCTCATTTGACAAGTTTTGAGCTAAGTCCTGATTTAAGTGGCTGCCTTTACTCATGTTCTTGAAATTCGTTCCTAGGTTACTTTTTTATCTTAACTTTTGATTTTTCGAGGTACTATTGGGCTTCTATTTCATTCTTTTACCACGCCGACTTTTTATTCAGTTTTGTGAGAGTTTTTCCGAATGTTATTTTAACATTTCTGACCTGCTTATTTTGCGTTTATATCAATCCCACATTTTCACATAGTTTAAGGGAGCAAATGTTTGACGCCATTTTCCTTTTTCACACATTCAATTTTTTTATTTAGATTTTGTCTCAGATAGGAACCACAAATCCATGCGTTATTGCTCTGCTCTTCAAGCCATCAGAACTTATACTCATCTAAGATTGTGGGTGTATTTATGTGCTCATGTTTTGGAATTTCAACTAAACGGGAGCACATAAAAAATCCCATACTTACAATTATATAATTCTGATGGGTTTTTCAATCCATTGTTTTGAGAATTTATACCTATTTAGTTTTGGTCCTCTTCAAGTTGTTTAACAGTTTCATCTTGGTTCACTGTTTGCTTGGTCGGACATTTTTCATGATTCTTATTCTGTTGGATTGAACCCAATTAAACATTTTTTATATTCTACTCGATGTTTTTCCCTTTTCTATTGCGGTTCTTTACCCTATGTTTTTTGGGTCACCTCCATACCTCAAACTTTTGAAAGATTGTCCAAAAACATATTTTAAACTTTTTATGACATTATTTTTACTTATTTGTATTTTATTTTAAGGTTCTTTCATGTACCTTTGACTGCTATGTTTGTATAATACTTGTGTGCTTTTGTTTTTTTTTTATGCTTTGGACGAGGCTTTTGGCTTAAAACTTCTTCTCTGGGATGGTAATAACATGTTATATTTTCCAGGAACTTTTCCTGATTTGACCGAGAAGCGTCATTCTTTCAAGATCCTTCCTAAGATCTTTTCGATGTCTGTGTATTTCATTTAACACTCAAGGTGCTGTGTCTTGGGGAGTACCTAATATTTTCTCTTTCCTCTTCAGGCATCAAGTCCTGATCTTCAATACGTGCAATCTTATTTGATTAATTGCTTTTATTAGGAAATTTTAATATTGGTCTATAAAGTTTTAAATGAGCAAATGTCTTTGCAATTATTTTTGTCTTGGAGATTTTTACAAATTTTTGACTTTTTAATATAGTTATATAATTGTCTGTTACGGCGACATCCACCTCTGCCTTCAATATTATTGTATTTTAATTTTTTGGATCTTTTGTAGTGAATTAATTTTATCAATTATTCTCTATTCTTAATTGTATGTCACTGTGTCTATATTAGTATATTAATCAAATATTTTTCATCATAATTATATTTTTATGGGTTAATAAAAATTTTTGTATTTTACCATTTTGCTGCTATAATACAATATATATATAAGGATACTTATTGATTAATTTATTTACAGCATGTGAGCTTCAATTGTTTTTTAAAGTTTGTTTAATGACGAGTTTCTTTCATTCATTTATTCAGTTCTTTAAATTTAAATGATGAGTGTTTCGTATTAGAGTATAAAACTATATTTCTTTTTAGATTCAAACATTACTAGAGCTTTTATAAACTGAACTATCAAGAATGATTACAATTTAACAAATTATGTGTTCCATTAAGCTACTTCTAGTTTCACACATATTTTGACGACACATTTAAGTATATTTTAAATATACTATTAAAATACTCTCACGTTGTGAAAACATTTAATAATATATTTGATGAAGTATGAAGTGATATTCTCTCCAATAAATTTCAACATAATGTGGTTTAATATTGGTTTGATCTTTGCTGATAAGTTTTTTGGATAAATAATTGAAAATAAGAAAGCTGATGGATTTATTTTCTTTGAGTCATAAAATGTTTTTCGGGTGCAAATCATATTTTCAGAATTCATCATTGAAATATTTTGGCATCAAAACAGTTGATGTAATTCTTTATTCTATGTATTTCCTGTTATAAGGTTTATCGTTATATGTTCAATGTCCATGAATTAGAGTTGTAATGGTAGCAAAATCATCATTTTTATCTGTTGATTTTTTTCCCAAAAAGAAAATTCTTAATTAAATAAAATTGTGTCTCAGAGAATGTGAATTACCGAAAACATTTTCTTTAGTGTCCTAATATGGATATAAGGATATTTCGGCATTTATCAAAAGAGCTGGATCATTTCCATTATTTAACAATAATCGAATAATTATAATTTTACCAAAGATATAATCATTATTCTTTTTCTAGCATTATTAACTTTAACTTATATTTCATTTTTCTCGATAGAGCTAGAAATCAATAATATATTATTATCCCTAAACAATATATGGTTGTATAACTCCTTCATTTCTTGGCTTATAAACATTTCTTTAAGTTAGAAATAAATATGTTGAAATATTCCAATAATAGAATGAAATAAAGAAAAATTATAAATTATGTTTGATATTTTGAATTTTGTATATTTATTCCTCATTACTTAGATAAAAAAAATCAAAGGTTAAGGGTATCTTACCTAATTCATTTCGTGATCTGAATGCTAGTATATACTTAATCCGAATTAGTACATGAAAAGATAAAAGTCTTGCAACCCAAAGTGTTGATTTTTGCGTCATGTAATGTGCATAATGATGAATACAGGTCTTACCGACGGTGAAAACTCGAAGTGACAACATTCATATTTTTACAAGGCAGAAAATGCCTTCATAATCAAACCTAACTAATAAATCAATGTAAAATTTGTTTCGGCTCCGTTTATTCATTTCGCAATATCCAATGGTAACAACAATTTATCTTAATGATGCCATCTGTCTTCAAATACAAGTACTTTTTGAGCCAACCCAGTAGAATGGACACATGTGCAACATGTACAATTTTGTCTAGAAATATCAAACAAAGAAGAGAAACAAATTTACTCGAATGCTTCTTTTGTGGTGATGATTGAGGGAAACGGATGATATTACCGATCTTAAAATTTAGATTCAACAAACTTTGAATAGTTGTTTTTTTGAAGTTTTATTAAAAATTTATACAAAAAAATGAACTCCATGTTTTAATTTTACCACAGCATTTTTCCATTTCTTTAAATTTAGTAACATTACAAAGGATATCTAACAATACTTATATTTTTCATATTTTATGTAAGTTCTGAATAATATATATATATATATATACATTCTTATCAAATTATAATATTTATACTTGAAAAACATTTATGCTTCGGCCTTTAACCTATAATTTCTGTTTACACACAAAAAATACAATTGTGACTAACCATTTTGATCTAAATTCTTGGGTACATTAGAAACATTGGTCCAAATTGTCATCCTTTGTGTCTAATGGAATTGTTAGAAGATCTAATCGTTCTAATTTCCTAAGACCTTTACGGAAATTTGATGATTCCTATAAAAAATGTGTAGGGTCTATTTTTCATAATGGACCTAATTGTGACATGCACATAATTACGACATGGACAAATTTAGTAAACCACTATTTCGTAAAAGAGTTAACAATCCATAAATAAATCAAAAAAGGGCATAACAATAAAACAGATTTTAGGAAGGGAAGCAAAGTTTTAGAAAGTGGAGCAATACACAGAGGAAACGAAATTAAAGTAAAGAAAAACATATTGTTTCAACCCTTTTAAGGAAGAAATGAAAAAAAAAAAAGCATATTTATGTTTATTTGCCATATCCCTGTCTATATGGAATGCATGTAAATAATATGCAGAGAGTGTGCTACGGAAGCTTAGAATTAAATTGTTTGCTTCCACGAAATCTCGGAAATACTAATAGTTTATGTACTGTCAAAATTTTTCTGTATTGTGCTATATTGAGTTTTTTTTTATGACTGAAATTTACTTTATGTATTAAATAAATAAAATATAGTAATTAAAGTATAATATATTTCTTTTTAATTTAATTTTTATAAAATTTACTGCAGGCATATAATTTTCATTGAAAAATTTAAGACTCTGGCAAATTTTACTTATAAATGTCTTATTTTACTTTAAAATGCAAAACCACATTTTTTCACCGAAAGTTTAAAGCTCATAACACAAATAAATGAAATAATATGATGGTATTTAATTATAAATACGATTTCTTAAGAATAATTATAATGGCACATCCTCTGTTTTGGTCAAATTTTTAACCTCCCCTATTAAGGGTAAAGACGTTCACCTCCCCTGTGTTACTGTTAAATATCAGGTAAATTGAAAAGTTCCCGGCCTACCATAGTAAAACACCTTTTTTTTTGCAAAATGAGTTTTTCTTATTCATCATAATTCCCTTCAAGGGTGATACACTGATTATAGCGACCCCCCAACTTTTCGATACCATTTTTGTAGTACGATTTGTCCTTTGCTTCAAAATAGGCCTCAGTTTCAGCGATCACATCTTCATTCGACGAAAACTTCTTCCGAGCGAGCATTCTTTTGAGATCTGAGAACAGGAAATAGTCGCTGGGCGCCAGATCTGGAGAATATGGTGGATGAGGAAGCAATTCGAAGCCCAATTCATGAATTTTTGCCATCGTTTTCACTGACTTGTGACACGGTGCATTGTCTTGGTGAAGCAGCAATTTCTTTTTCTTCAAATGCGGCCGTTTTTCGGCGATTTCGTCCTTCAAACGGTCCAATAACGCTTTGCAATAGTCGCTGTTGATGGTCCTTCCTTTTTCAAGGTAGTCAATGAAAATTATTCCTTGCGCATCCCAAAATACAGACGCCATAAACTTGCCAGCCGATTGTTGCGTTTTCCCACGCATTCGAGCGGGTTCATCGTGTGCAGTCCACTCGGATGACTGTCGATTGGACTTCGGAGTGAAATGATGGAGCCATGTTTCATCCATTGTCACATATCGACGCAAAACCTCGGGTTTATTACGCTTCATCATCTTCAAAAACTGCTCCGAATCATCAACTCGTCGTTGTTTTTGGTGAGCTCGCGCGGCACCCACTTTGCACACAGCTTTCTCATACCCAAATATTCGTGAATGATATGATGTACACGTTCAGTTGATATCTTTAGAGTGTCTGCGATTTCATTCAATTTCAATTTATGGTCATTCAAAATCATTTTGAGGATTTTTTTAATGCTTTCGTCGGTAACAACCTCTTTTAGGCGTCCACTGCGTTCACAGTCTTCGGTGCTCATTTCACCACGTCTAAGCTTAGCATACCAATCATTGATGGTTGATTTCCTGGTGCAGGGTCTGGAAACTCGGCATCAAGCCAAGTTTTTGCTTCAATTGTATTTTTTCCCTTCAAAATGCAATATTTTATCAACACGCGAAATTCCTTTTTATCCATTTTTTTCACAATAACAAAAGTTACTTCACTCAAAATGCTATAATTCACATACTAATGATCCCATAGCTGTCAAATTTATACAGACATCTTTTGAGGGTTAGGGCTAATCAAAAACCATATGGATTTAATTCTAGTAGCTCCATCTATGTGTCAGGCCGGGTACCTTTCAATTGACCTCTTATAAATCACATGTATTATTACTTGTAAAAAATATTTACCATACTCATTTGTTTCATTATTTGACACATTTTATGAGTTTTATTGAAAATCTATAAATACCATTTATTTTAAAATATATTTAATATTACAGGGCAAATCACTGTCATATATGCAGTTTAATTTTTGTATCTCAGAGTAATTTCAATGTACATTGTGTTCTTAAACTTTCGAAGCAAATTTAAAGATGGTATAGCAATAGTGAAAAAAGAAATACGAATCGATGAAATAAAAATCTTATTCAGGTTAAAAAAAGTGAAATATGCATCCTAATTCTGCGAGTAAAGCAGCAGTTTCAATATATTGTAGCTGAGTGAACTTATTTAATTTCAATGAGCGAAGTCAACAGAAACAAAAGTTTTTTTTTTATTTATTTATTTTTTTAAATAAAGCATCATAACATCAAAACTCTAGATTATTACAGCGGTTATATAATCTGAAATCACTTCGCTAAAGGTTTAAGGCAATACTCATATGAATAGTTGGAACATTTTAATCACTAATTAAAATTAAATTCGAATAATTTTCTTAACACTTATTTAACATGAGTGTAAAAAAATCATATTAACCATTGTTAATTTTATTCCCTTTCATTAAAATTAACTCTTCTTATTTGACCAAAATAGAATTTTAACAAGTCTTAATTTTTTTAAAAATGTGCCTTTACTTTTAAGATATTCATCTTCTTAATTGAAATTCTTATGAACTTATGATTTGGAAAGGACTATACATTTAAAGTTATTTAACGATGTAAAATATTTTAATTCCCAATGGTTGGAAAACAAATGTTTATTAACTGTGAAACAAGAAGGAAAAATAAAGAATGCTTGAAAATGAAACGAATAATCTTAAAAATTTATCACTCTTTTTTAGCTCAAAATTTTATTTATAAACTGCATATTATGAAAATATTTCTTCATTTAAAATTATTTAAACTCGTAAAAGTACAGTTCCCTAATGTTGAAAAACAAATGTAACTTTGAAACGCTACGAACTTCATTCCAGTTTTATAACTGCACTAATGCGGCAAATGGCTTTTCTCCTGGAATATCTACCTGAATAATATACACTTCAAAGGCGCCTGAAATGCTTTGTCAGAAACCGGAAACATTCTCATTCCTACTCTTTAAAGGAGTTCTTCTTACTCAAGCAGAAACCTCTTTTGGTACATTGCAGAGTAGATTATTGTGAGCCTTAGAAATGACGCTTTTCGGACCTCCACGCATTTAGTCAAAACTTCCAGGCAATTAAGAACTGTATAGTCATTACGCAAACTTATTCTCTTTAAGAGTAAAGTCAGATGCTGCATTAAAGCCCTTATCGGTATTTCTAATCGAATAATTTCATTTTCAGTACTCAATTACGTAGTGTGAAGGGGTAATGTGATTTTGAAAGTGTGTGGGTGTTTGAGAAAACTCTTAAGACACGTATTGCTTCTAGTGCCCCTAAAATTTGATTCGTATACATTAATTCAATTTGCATCAGTTTGAAATTGAATTATTTTCTTAGCTTATAAAACTTAATAACAATTTTCTATTGAGAGTACGATTTTAAAAATAGGCAATTAATGGATTTCATGAACTAGCTATATATTTCATTCCAAATATTTATAAATAAAAGCATTTTTTAGTTAGCTTTCAATATTTCTTCCTTCTCCAGTCATTGTAAAAGATTTTAATTCTATTAAAATATTTTCTTATCTTATCTATTTTTGAGTACAAAGAGTAACTATTGGCTATGCACAATTTGAGAAGCATTCGTTGTTATTATATATCTTGCACGGATGCCTCACATTTTTTTAAAAGATAACTGAACATACTCCGATTTTTTCAAATTATGTTTCCTGTATAAACGAGTTTGGATATACATTTTATAGCAATCCAGTCATTAAAAATAATCCAGTCCAGTATTTGGTAACTGATATGTTCGAGTACTATATTTTTCATTAAATATAATTAGAAGATAATAATGTTCCATAATAAGTGTTGCCATTCTCTGAAAAATGTTTCAATGTTAATGATATATAACTATATAATACACAAAATTTTCTATTTAGATAATTATCAATTGATGATCACAATGATTTAAGATGTCTGCATCTCATTTAGTTAAGTAATGCAAAACCTTACTCCTAAATATTTTTAACCTTTCGGTGGCTTCGGGGGTTCCGACCCTGTGGAAGGGGAATGAGTTACTGGCCATGGATGCTGGTGGCTGTTTCGAATCCTGAATCAATGGGTCCAAAAGAAGTTGAACTGCGGCTTTCTGCAACTAAACGATTTTACATCTTTATATACAGCATTATGTACGTAAGAATCAGTAAGCATTCAAAATATTTATATGGATATCTCCGCCTATTTTGTGCAAATAATTAAGGCTTTTCGGTACCCCTTGTATAGTGCTCCATATTTCTTATGATCATAATATATTTAATATAGAGTGAGACAAGACCTTAAATTTTTTTGCACGTGTGACGAACTTGCGATGACACTTCCCTACCTATTTGTTCATATGAAAGAAAAGAAAAATTTACGGAGAATTCGTTGAATACCAAGGAAAGCTTAAGCAATTACCACTTCCTCTCCCCAAACATGCTGAAGATTTTGGGGACTTGGCAGCATAATGAAGTACTCAGAAATGCTGGAATATCGTTGAGGAGAGAAGTAGAAGAATTTAAATTGTTGTTCCCTGTGATGTCATATATGGTAGGGGAAGCTCTAAATACTGAGAGATGCATACTAGTATCAAATCAATTGGGTAATTGGTAAGTAAAGCTGTTGAATTTCGCCGAGCAAATCTGCTGAGAAGCGACCTGAAACTGTGAGAAAGCGGCATATTTCTGCCGGGACTGCATTAAGATGTCCGAGTCCATGCGAAGTATTACTTTAGAGATTTGTCAGTCGCGCGAAACAGGAAACTGGGAAGCTGAACGCCATTGAAAATGCTGTGTGACAGTGAATATAAGTGCTATTTTATCCTAGTGTTGCTGATCTGTACAAATGTTGTTTTTTTCCCAATTGTGTCTCGAATTTTTTGAAGTAATGTGTTTCCTTATTGGTCAGAATTCTGTCCAAATTTCTGTCTTTAGTCACCCTGTCCTAAATATTTGTGATTATAGTGTAATTTATCATAATCCTTCTTGTTGAACTGTTCACACTCTCGGGATTAGTTTTTGTAGCCATGGATCCCAGTGTCAAATGTTATAGTCTTTTAAGGTACGAAACTGAGAGACTTCATTGGGATTGTACCATTCTAGAAAATAATATATCTCTTTAAAAAATCTAATACAAAAGACTAAAGAAAAGTAAAATACTGAAATGAAGAATTATAATTAAATGACATATTAATTTACAATTAATTAAAAATATTGATAAAGCAGAAATATAAATTATGCTTGTATATATATATATATAAAACATCCAAGTGAACATGAATTTCTAAAATCATTATTTTCCTGAAAGAATAAAATTTTGATAATTGTTTTTCAACTTAACACACACACATATATATATATATATATTTATATATATATATATGTGTGTGTACATAGATTGATAGATAGATAGATAGATATATACTGAATTAATTTTATTTCATCATTTTATACGCCAGGAGAATCTACTGGTCATAGACGCTGATTCGTGGCTGGCGGTTCTCGTCGAGTCATGGGTTCGAGCCGTGATTTCGTTAGCCATTTGACGGTTGGGCAAATCAACGTTTTTCACTTTTTTATGACGCTCAGTGCTACGAACAAACGGTCACTGAAAGTGGCAGCTGTTTCCCTCCTTGTGGATTTTGAAAATGTCGCCCTTTCCTGAAGGGATACGGATAGTTCGCTAATTTTTAAAAGATATTTTTTAAATAATTATTTGAAGTAATATTTCCACCAATTGTAACTTGCAATTTTAAGCAATTCAATAAACGATAAATCTTACAATTATTTGTTTCCAAAATATGAATTTTTTAAACAAATATTTCTGATATATTAATGTAATATTTACAACAATTATAACTCGCACTTTTGAAAAATTCAGTGAGTTTTAAATATTTTAAATATTAGTTTGTGAAATATTAAATTAAAATATCTAAGTAAATACATGTAATTTAAAACTTTGTAAAATCATTATTTTTAATTTGAGCCATTATTAGTAACAAAGTACCACCAAGTTGTATAACAAAAATAATTAGAATAACAGCAACTGGTAACATTTTTCCTTATTATCGAAAAACATTTACGGTAACTGTACCGCCATTTATATGCTATTATATTAACTACATTTTGCTAGTAATTATCGTTTGAAATACAAATAATGCAGGATGATATATTACACTGGCGAACCTAGCACGGGTACGCCCATTAAGAAAAAGTTTCTCCACTTATAGGGTTCGGCTGCATTCTTTTACTTCGAAACATTTTGGAAGAGCTATACTCGTCAGTGCCCTTTATGATGCGCTATTGGAATGTCGATCTGGCTTGTTCATAACCATTGAAATATTAAAGAAACAACGTGTAACTGGGACTGAATCACTTTAAATATGTCAAGACTCATAGCCCTCCAGTCGGCTTCGTGTAAAAATTTCGAGAAGGAGGTGTCATTCTCTCATTTGATCAAGGTTCAATATTACGAGGTCCGTCTCAAATGGAACGGACTATTTGTAGATGAACCAAAGCTTTCGTTGACACAGTGAATGCCAACGTGAGTCATTGTATCTGCGTCCTTTAGTACCAGTAAATTGTGACGTCAATGGAATACTTTTGATTTGCATTCCAAAAAAAAAAGGGAAGAAAAGAAAGTGAAAAAAATTGAAGTATTAGAATTTGGACGTTACACTCTGTAAACAAATTGTTAGGTTTTATTTTCTTTTGATTTTTGGAATTATGTTTTATCTTTTCTTCTTTGCTTCAGCATGTAGTATTATTTGTTAATGAGAAAAAAGGTAAAAAAAATATAGGATGGTTTTAACTCTAAGCCATTTGGATGAACTCAGTTTCTTTAAGAATTCGGCCTATAGCCCTGGTTTTGTTCTGGAGCGGACTTAATAAAACCAATGAATCATTATATATAAAATATTACTTGAATAAAAGTAATGAACCAAAAACAGTGTTAGCTCAAAGCAATTTTTATACTTTATTCATAAACTCAACTTTTTTTTTCATATCAGCTAAGAAAAACCTTCTCAAATCAGCTAAGTTTCAAAGTAAAAAGAAGTTTATTTTACTACATATTTTCCTTTTCATTTGGAAAATAAATGAGATTTTTTTCACGCGCCGTTAACAAACCGCAGCAATGACATGATACATCAAGCGATGTCATCCCAAACTTATACAGAAGATGAGAAATCAAACACATGGCCTGTTCTAAAATCTGAAAAAATAGCAAAAGAAAAATATACATATGTACTTATTTGCTCATTCATATTTCCACCGAACATGGCTTCCTGTTAGAGAAGTGCTACAACCCAAATCTGAAAACACCACGCAGAATAGTAAATAATTAGATTTTCTACGTAGTATACTCCGGAAAAAGGAGAGTATGAGAAGAGGGAAAAAAGCCCATTTGGCAGAGAAAAAAAGCTTCGAAGCCAGCTTCCTGCTGGGGGGAAACCCATTACACAGGCTGAAAACATTTTTATCTGTAAGAACGTAATAAATTCAAATAACAGACTAGCTTAGCAAGAAAAGTACAACATCCAAATTTCGTGCTCTGAATTTTTGGAATATGTAATACTCTATAAGCCACAGAAGTGCGTCAATGATATTTCATTTCGTCGTTGAGTCTTAGGATTTTCGAATTAGTGTTCCTTTCGTAGTTTTTACGAGAGTTAATATATTTTTAAAACATGAATTATTTCCAGAAATGACTCTTATAATTCTGAAAAAAAAAATGAAATTGATAATAAGAGTTCATTCATGTAGTCACTCCATATGGCTAAAAATTAGAAGTAATGGTTAAGTTACTAAATCATACAAATAGAAATATTTTTTTTTTTAAATTTATTGCTTATTATGAGCAGGAAATCATAACTAATAGTTAATTTTCTGATTTGTAAGATAAACGATTTCAAGATGGAATCACCAATCCTTTAGTTACTGATAAATGTTTCCTAGAATTAAAATAATTTATTTACTATTACATTTCTAATAATTAAAGTTACGATAAATTTAATTATTGATAATCACCATATTAGTAATTATTCTGAAGAAAAGTTTATAACATTTCATTGTTTTAAAACATACATTTTTCTCTAAAAATTTTATTTTTAATTCTTTAAATAATAAATCAAATAATTGCAACATATTTTTATATGCGTTTTTAAAATTTAATAATTTTGCATTGAATATAACTTATATTAAGTGCTATTCTTACCTATATTTACCCATTTTTTTAATCTATAATACTTATTAAAATATATGTATTGAATTATCATCGCTATAATTCAGAATAACTGACACATTTAATAAATAGAGTCATTATAATATTATAATAAATAAAATTGTATATATGTATATATATATATATATAAAGATTTAATTACTTTAAGAATTTTTCTTATTTCATAATTACAAAGTAAAAATCTGAACTTTAAATTACGAAAAAAATGTTAAGTATGTCATTTTTTGTTAACTCTAAACCTATGGATATTAATGAATAAACCTAAATAAGCAAAGTCATTTTTTTTAATATACTCATACACATGTTACAAAACATAGTTTCTTTCCTTAAAAATAGCTTTTCAGATTGTTAAAAGAGCCAAAATCTATGCATGAATTTTTGTAACATATAAGGCATACTGTGTGATGCAATTTGTTTATTCTTGGATTACTTTTTTTAGCATGAAATACCCATGTTAAGTAATAAAGTCCGTTCCCTAATTTTTATCATTAGAATTTCATATTGATGCAGAGATTTTTATACCAAATTAAGTGATCATGTATAATGGATACGACATGAAAACAATTTAAATTTAAAATGAGGTAATCGTGCAATTGATCAGTTAGATTCCTAAACTCTTGATTTTTCTAAAATATCAGCATTAGAATAAGAGTGCGAAGTATAAAAGCAAAATAGTAAAAGATTTACAAATATGTCTTAAGCGGTTGTCCATAAATATTATGGTATCCCAGTTATATATGAGCATCCAAAATTTTACAGCATTCAGCATGATAGTTATTAGTAAATATAAGACAAAAATCTATTGAACATAACAAAGCCAATTTGAAGCCAAATTTAGAATTAGCCCATTGCATTTCTCAGAAAGGGTGAAATCAATTTATTCTATATGAGTAAAAATCACTAAAAGTTTCCCCACCATAATCATAAATAAAAAATTGTCCAAGTAAGGTGACTCACGTTATTTCGGTTCTGTCTAGTAATATTACATTGGTTATAAATTATTCTAATGAGTAATAGCAAGCCTCAAGTTAAAGAAACCTTGGTG
This sequence comes from Nephila pilipes, assembly GCA_019974015.1. Taxonomy (NCBI): domain Eukaryota; kingdom Metazoa; phylum Arthropoda; class Arachnida; order Araneae; family Nephilidae; genus Nephila; species Nephila pilipes. Next base: position 80,139 of record BMAW01056026.1, read on the forward strand.
AGTATTACACTTTTTTGGGAATATTTAAAAGAGCCTTTGAAGAATTAATTTCATATTGTAATTCTTGATTTTATACTCCATTTGTAATTAATTTTTTTACCAAGAGTCATAATAAGAAATTAAAAATTCATATTTTGTGAAACATCTAAATATGTATGTAAAAGTGTTTTTACCTTATGATCTTTACAAGAGAGAAAACTCTTTAAAAATAACATTTATGATAACTACAGTATTATTCAGCTTTGAAAGTAAAAATAACCCTTAATCATACAAATTAATTTTTGCTTGAAAACTGAATTAAATCAGAATAAGGTATCTCATAAGTAACGCATCAAGTCTGAGGAAAAACTATAGTTTAAAGTTTATCTCCATCAACTTAATTAGCTGTGTATAAAAAATATGTGTCGGAAATCTTTAAAAATGTAATAAAAGTTTTATGTTTGCAAAAGTCGCAATGAATTCACAAAATGAAAAGCAAACTATTATAAGTCAAAATTAAGATGCTTTACATTAAATATAATATGAAACATAAGATAGAAAGTTATGCAATTTCTAGGAAAATGAATGAAATAATGTGAAATAAAAGATATATATTTAAAATCAATTACTTTTTGATTTATTTACTAATCAGAAAAAAAAAACTTTCTATGAAATGTAAGCAAATCAATTCATTTATCGGACGGCAGTTTGTTTCTTTTTCTGATTAATTTTTTAACCTACTACAATGAAATGGAACGTAAATTCTCCATATAGGGTTTTCAGTGAAATACTTTCATCCAGGAATCCTTAATGTCCAATAATTTGTTAATCTCCAACTAAATGGTTGAAAGTAATTCATAAGTATATAAAGGTTTATTCAAAATGAATCATGCGATTTTAGAATTCCATATTTTCAAAAATAAATGACACAATATGAGAAGTGTTACATAAACACAAAAAAAGTTAAAACTTTTATATTATGAACAATAGATATCATTCGTGGACTCTTCGTGAAGCTATTTCAAGAAAGCTGTTTTCGAAGTTTCATGCAACTACTCGCTGTCGGATTGGTTGCAGTGGATCAGATGGCTCCATGTTACACAGCTGGTGTTGCAATTCACCTGATATGGTCCTATGCGAATTCTTCTTTTGGGAGTTTATATGAGATAAAATGTATGCTCTACCATTACCAACAAATTTTGGTAAGCTTATGCAATGAATTTCTGAGGGTGTACAATCAATTACCCATGACAATTTATAACGCGTTTGGCATGAATTTACATATCTCATAAACATTATACTACTAGTTATTACTAGTAACATTATACGTGTATTATAAAGTTATATCGAACACATGTAAAAAAATTCCTTATTTTCACCTTTTCATTCTTGTCGTACTTATAGTTCTGTTTCCTTTATTGATGAAAATATAACATTTTGAAACAAGATGAGTCATTTTGAGTAAATCTGTATAGGTGCTAATCTTTAAAATACTATATGGAAATGACTTATTTGAGGATTAAAAAAGATATTGAATTCGACTTAGATATCTTCCATGAAAACAAACAAAATTGAGTGAATATGTACAATGATACTTATTTTTGTTTGATTGACTTTTTATTAATGATGCCCTCAGAAGCAACATGGATCTATAGACATTGTTGTCGTAATTTCGAATATCAGTCGGTGAAAGCCTAATTTGGCGTCATTTTCAACTACGATTTATGCATGGAGTTTTCAAGCTCGTAGTCGTTTAAGCTGAAACAAGGAAGCATAATTTTGGTACAACAATTTTGTAAGTTTTTCAGTTGTAAATAAATTATGCAAAATTGGATTCCATTAAAAATAGAGAATGTATTGGTTGCTCATGCTATTTAGGATTTTTATTATCAGACAGGCATATGTGATATTGACATCAAATGTTTTGTACTTAAAATCTTATACTTAGGTATATTGTTAGGTGGTAAGAAATACTAATGATTGCTATTGCAATTTGCTTTGGTTCATTAATAAGATTTATATATTTTCTTAAACAACAGCATTACCATTTTATTTTTAAGGTACCTTCCACTGAAATTGACCAAAACATTGAAAACAATTTTATCACCCCATTTTAATTGTATCATTGTTCTAGATGTTTATTCAGAATTTCACAGTTCTAACAACATTATGTAGCGAGTAACTTAAACTTGATTAACATTGTACCAAATAATTTCAACGACGGTCAAAATTTTGAACTGCTTATCTTAGCTTTTTTTTTTTAATTTTTTTATCAGAAACGTAATGAAAATATTAGAGATTTTTATAGTCAATAAACAATTTTTCAACTTTTTCAATTTATTTTGCTTTTGATGCTCGATAGTTCCGTAAATACAATAAGGATTTATAAATAAATAATGATTTTTTTTTTAAATTCACAATCTCAGTACAGCTAGGTCTTTTTACTGTTTTTCTTAGTGTATCATAAAAATTAGTAAAGCTATCACAAGCGTAACTAAACGCATGAGCACCATTGGACTTCTGAAACATTGTAAAGAAAAATTAAACATTTTAAAACTTGTGGAAATAACAAAAAAATTTAAAATAACAAAATATCTTGGGAAGAACTGAAATTTTAATTAATTATTTGTTTGAAAATGAAGTATTTCTTCCCTGAAACGCATATTATATGAGTTTTAAAATACGGTGAATAAAATATTTTTCCAAGAAATATATTTTATTTTAAAAAGCTGTTCACAGATTATTGTCATCCCTTAAATGCAATTAGTGAGAGCTTTTAAATGTTAAAAAGTCTGACATCATATCATTTCTGACATTCTTAGTTAAATATTGATTTGATAAAGAAAGGAAGAAATTCCTTCAGTAAAATAGAATTATTTCGATTAAATTCAGTTTCTAACTTAAAGTTTTCCCGCTTAACGTTTCGTCATGGGGACTTGAGATTCAAATGTGTCTGTGGATGATAACAGATGGAAAGAAAGTTTCAACTTCGGTTGTGTTTTGTGAGATAACTTACGATTCTTGGCTTAAAGGGGGGGGCTTATGACGAAATAAACGCATGGGAGGGTTCCAGTTGTACTCCGTCGTTATGCTTAGGTGAATCTCTCTCTCCTTGAAAGTAGGAATTCCTGGACTGGTTTGGCTGAATGGTTAAATTATCGCTTAACTATTTCCATTAAAAGATAATACATTGCGGTTGTTAGGGAATTCTGAAAATGTGATGATTGCGTTTGATCATATACTTTCATAAATTCCATGACCATCACCTTTATTGAGTATAATCTTAATATGTTTTCCTTTGAAAATACTACTATGATATCTTTTACACATTAAGAACATTAATATATTTACTCTAAAAATGCATTTTTCTTGATGTTTTTTTTTTAAAAATTATAATTGAATGATTCGCTTACACGAAAGAATTGAATTCCGATTGATTTTTTTAAATATTTGATTATGATTAAATTAGTTAAGTGTGGATAAAAATATTTTTATTTTAAAATATAGTGGTATTTTACGTAATATCATTTTATTACTAATTTGCTCAAAAATATAGTTTACAATTATAGTAAATTTCAATTTATAAAATTTTATAAATACAATGATTTCAGTTAAAGGCATAGTTATGATTATATTTAAGGGCATGCGATTATCTTTTCATTTTAAAAAAATACAAGTGAAAATAGGATAATGATATTTAAATGTTATTTAGTATTTCTGGTGAGACAATGATAACCTATTGGCCAGCGTTATAATTGTCAAGTCATGGGTTCGAGTTCTGGTATTACAAAATACTCAATAGTTCTGACGCATGTTAAATAATTCGAGGGTCAAAGTTCTCTCTTATGTATGATACGAAATTTTGGAAAGCGTAGTGCAAGCTCTAGAGTCATTCCCGTTAAAAGGCTCGAAAATACGAAGTCATTTGATCATACCCTACAATCAATTATCAATCAATCAGTACTTCTAAGTGTAACATATATTGTATGGTAATGTTAAAATAGAGGATTAAATTAAACAACTGAATCCATCAAATACAGAAACATATTTAAAACGATTTATTACTAAGGCAACCATTCATCAAACATCGCTCAATGCAAATTCTATATGATGCTTTTTTTATAATACTAACGTATGTTACAAATGATATATTTGTAACTGAAAAGAGAAAGAATTTAGTGTGTTTCAAATAAGCAGGATATGGAAAAAATAAATATATAAATATATTTCTCAATAATAAAATTGTTTTTGTGATTATTACTAAAACGTGTAACTTTTTAAATGATATCCTTTAACGGAGAATTTATGTCTATAAGAGTACATTTTATGGAAAAAGATTTTTTGTTATAGCGTAAAAAATATTTGCATATATAGCGGTGTTCGTACGCTTATTTCCCTTCAGTTAATCTAATGGGAATTTCTATGAACTCGGCTTGTCAAAGATTTAAATCACCTATGTAATGTATAATGAGATGCATTCAATAGGATACAGGGGAAATAAATAAGAAGATTTTGAATGAATCAGTAATAGGAGTGATACAAGAAATTTATAGAGGTAGCAGTCATAAAGAGAAAGAGATAGGAAGATTGAAAAACACCGCTTCACGCATACTTGTGTCGAGAGGAAGAAAAACTTAGTCCTCGGCATTTATTGTATAGAGATTATTCGATAGCTGAGATAGAAGTTCGTATTCTTCCTAATTCGGACTCAACCGTAAAACCCTTTAGATGAAATTACATTTCTGAAAATCTTTTTAGAGCATGTGTGTAGGTGTTTGCTTTTAGTACGTAATACAAATATTGGTCCTGAATCATTCTAAGGAAATCGATACATGGCTCCCACGATCATAGAACAATATATTTTAATTTAGGATAGCCCCTCTTAGTATCTTTAAATTTAAAGTAGAAAAATCAGTAGAAGGTCATTGCACACTTAATATTAAGGAATGTAATCGGATCGATAGGAAGGAAAGGGTGCTTTCTGTCTCTTTATGATGAGTTTGTACCCCTCACGGCGTTGCATTTAAATAAAATTTTAACCAAGATGTTACACACACACATTCACTCGAAGTGAACAGACAAGTATACAATTTCATTATACAGTCACTCACCCAAATTTGATAATCACGTACACGGTTTCATCTAACACTCAGTGTGCACTTTTCTCAGACACGCATACAAAATGACACATGTATTAGCACTATTAAGCAATACGTACGTTGGCACACCACCTATTATACCTCTGGTATGTAGATTTATGTAGCTGCTTATTTTTTTTTTCTGTTTGCTTAAATAAATTAAACGAACGTACCGAATGGTCATCTTTTCATTGAGTGATTAATAATTCTCATTCTATTCAATATTCATCTGTGATCAGCCTTATTAATCTCTAAATTTTATTGATTAAGATAATTAATAAATTAATATGTGAGAGAAGGAATCCGCAACAATATTATAGACATCAATTAATTACGATACTGATTTTTACTTGTGTGAGTTTCAGTGAATTGCTATGTTACAAATTCTGGATCGAATTAGAAAATCAGAACGTCACAAATTTCTCAAGAAACATTGAAAAGTCTAATGTTTTCTTAGATCCTATAAATTTGTAAAATTTTAGGGTATAAGAAAATGATGCATTACATATCAGTTAAAGAGAGTCTCTTATGGTTTTTGGAATTTATAAGGTTTAAAGACATTTAATTGTTACTTATTAAAAATAAGCTTCTGATTTGTATATCATCTACTCAAAACATGAATATAATTAGTAAATATTTTTTTTTATTTCCAAGTTCAGTGCCTAATTTTACATATCTAAAGAGGAAAAACTGGAAATACACAAAATATTGAACAAACATAATTTTTAAATCAATGCTTTGAAGTCATATCAAACACTTAAAAATATAATTATACTATTGAAAACTAGATCTGAATTTTCAAACTGATAAAGAAATATGTGTTATATGAGAGAAAATATTTCAAACGCAAGACTAATCTTTTTCGTACAGTTTAACATGGTAATGATATATATATATGTATATATATATATATAATTTTAATTAATATTACTATTAGAAAATACAGTGTATGTCTCCAACAAATCTTTCTTTGGGAATGCTATTTTTCAGCCACTATACTTTGTGATACTTTATTTCTATATTTAATTTCCTTAAAAATTAAAATATGCATTTTAATATTTTTTGTGTTTTTTTATAATAATATAAATTCTGCTTTAATTTTGCTTAAACATCTATGCATCAAATTACACCTTTTATAATGGGAATATTTTTTTTTCCTATACAATGTAATTATTAAGAATATTAAGAGGAAATAACTCTTAAAAATCACATATATTTTTGTAGCACAGAAATCGAAATTTTTAAGTCCCATCACATTCAAAATGAATGAAATCTTGTTGTTCGAGCAGAAACTCTACCATTCGAAATTTAATCATATTAAAGAAAGAGTCATTAAATATTTAGTATACGTGTTGAAAAATAAGAAGTAAGTAAGTATCATTACGAGAAACTCGTGGTTCCGCACTGATTAACTCTGGCACTGTGTTTATGTTTCCCGGAAACTTTCTACTGTTTTTATGAATTTCGAGCAAGGCAATGACATTTCCACGTTTCTAGCATGGTAAGGATGAAAAAAGCACCGAACATCCACAGGATTTACTTCAGAAAGATTGTGTTCTATTTACTGCTGAGTAATCTTATGGAAATGAGTAGAATCATAATAAAAATATTGCATAAATGTTAGGACTGTTTGTTTCTTAATGATAAAATTATGTGGATGAATCCTGATTAATTTTACAAAAGTCAATGGGTTTTGCAGAATCTGTGAAAATTAAGTCTTCCTGATAAAAACAATGATATAAATATTTTATATTTTTTTAATTCTTTATATCTTATTAACTTTAGTTAATAACAAAATTTATGTTTGATTTAAAGAAGATTAATTTACAAGAATTTCAATGTATAAATTAATATACATTTTCCTAACAGTAGAAATAAGAATATTCACAACCCATAATAAATTTAGTAATATTCATTTCGTTAAATGTAGAGAAATAGTATTATGTTACAAACTGTGCTAGTCTTATTATAAATGAATGCAAAAACAATTTGCAATAATACATTTAACAAACATTGAAATGCACTAATGTTTTAGTTGAGGCTTGTATTCAAAAGTAAAAAATATAAAAAAATATAGTCATATATTTTCCTTACATCCTAAGTAAAGAAACACTTTTATGACATTTTTGAATTATTGTTTCTTAACTTCAGTTAAAGGAGAAATCCATTTGCTTATGACGTACCTCTTAAAATCTCATGATCAGTGATTTTAAATTGAATATCGAAATCTTAAGGCATTCATTTTTCAAAAAATTCGAAACGTTCGACTTACTGTAAGTAAAATTTACTACATATTATCACGAAATGTATAATAATTTCTGATAAAGAATATTCTTTAAAAGCCCTTATTCTAAGTGAGAAATTATTCTTTCGAGTATACCCGTATTCGCTTGAATTTTCTAACATGCTAATTAATAATTAAATTTATACTTAATTCACATTTTAATTCACATGATTTTTATTCACAAATACTTTTCTTCTAAAACTTCATCCTACATTATAATAAAAATTATCAATAAATGGTATTTCAATTACGAGAGGTATTTTTGATTTAAAAGAATGTTTTAAAAGTATGTATATATATATATATATATATATATATATATATATATATAAAATATATATATATATACAATATATATATATATAGAGAGAGAGAGAGATTGTTAATCTTGATATTTGTTATTTCTATTCTTTTATTTTCATTTATTTTTTCTTTCATTTTTACATTTCTTTTTGAATTTTTGTCTTTTTAAATATTTTAAATTATTCTTTCATAAATTTTCAGTATATGTGTATATATATATATATACGATGTCTTCAACAGCCCATTTTGAATAGGGAATTTTGTGATACTCCTATCAAATTTATATTTCTATTTTTAGGCTCTTGCAATCAGTTGGAAATAATACAAAGTAATGCATGTAGAAAAAACACCAGTTAAAAAGATTTCTTTTACACTGTGTATTCTTACAAGCTTCATACTGTGCGTAACATAATTTTTATACCTTTAATTTTAGGAGCAAAATAGAACATTGATTTGAATTGAATTTATTCAATAATTACTTTTAATAATTTATTTTGATGTTTATAAAACCTATTTTCTAAATGATTAACAAAAGAGAGTTTAAGCATAGACCCCTTCACCTTCGCTATGGATTTGGTGATCATTTAGAGACTAGGTGAGAAACTTCGGGTAAAAGTTAATTCTTTAAATAATTAATTTTGATAAATTATTTACAATTAATTATAATTTGATTGTCGTAGTGTTATCCAAAATGATCGTGTTTAGAAAATTTCAGCTCAATTGAGAGCTTTAGAATGTCAGAAAAAAAAGCTTTCAAATTTTGACCCAGCTATAAAATGTAAGTAGAATAAACCCATTAATAAAAAAGTTACCAACTTAATGAAAATTTTATGTTAATTTCTTTTATTTATTCTTATCATGAAAAGTGTATAAGATATTCATGAAGAATCGACTTAAATTAAAATAAAAATTCCCTAATTTCTTATTATTTCGAATGGAAATAAATGCATTTTTTAATGGAATTAAATGCATTTTACTGAAATTCTTTAATATTATGAACTCAATCAAAAATTTAGTTTCAAATAGACCTATTTTTACTAAGGCAAAACATATTATGTTATTTAACATAATTTAATTATTCCGGGCACAATAATTTTTTGTTTTGATTTCTTAACGTTGAACTAGAAGCAAGGCGAGGAGTTTTGGCAACCGATCTTGAAATTTTGAACTTGAAGACCTTGAATTTTGAACTTTTTGAAGTGACGAAGACCGCATACGAGCTTTTACCCTTGTGTCGACGAGAACTGACCTTGTGCTACATTTTCATAAATGAATAGTCAATAAAGACAACAGTTGGGATATATTATATCCCAACTGTTCCATATATATATATATATATATATATATATATATATATATATATATATATTCAATATATATATATATATATCACATATATATATATATATATATATATATATATATAAGCGAAATACCACTGACTGACTCCTCACGAGATCCCTGAGACTATTCAACCGATTGACTTGAAATTTATCATAGTTACTCATTTTGTGATGTAGACGCTCATTAAGAACGAATTTTACGGAAGTCTTATCCAAAATTTAATTTTCATCCGTTAATCTACTCTTATCCATCGGTTATGTCATTTTTGGCGACATTATCGCCAAAAATGATGTGACCGACGCCAAATGGAATATATTCTTTTATATGTATACTGTGTATTGTCATCAATGAATTTATTTGGTGAGATTTGCGCGTGCGAAATGGAAAAATACCAAATCATTTTATATTGAAGCTCTGATGGAGAATTGGCAAGATTTTGGTGAAAGGGCTCTTTATGCGAAATTTCATACATGTCGAAATTAGGATACGTACATATTTAGCGATAGAAATAAATGAGTTTGGAATCCCGCAGTTGCTGAAAGTGTAGTTTACAGTTTACCTCCAAAACTTAGCAGGATTTTGAAAATTACTAAAATGGCGACTTCTTACAGAGTAGCGCACACGCAAGACAATCTTCGTTTACTAGAGGACTTCGCTACATGCATGAACGAACTCAGGAGGCTATGACATACAATAAACATTTTGGACGTCCCGATTTGCACGACTTTTTTTTAAGCATTGCTGTCACTTTCAGTCCTAAATGGTCAGAAATCAAAGATGTCATGAGGCAAGGACAAAAATCTTATGATAGAAAAGATGCCATTGCGAGGGTATTTCATTTGAAAGTTGAGCACATAGTGAATCTTCTAACGAAAGGTTGAATCTTTTTCAATATTAGGTGTAACATGTATACGGTGGAATGAATTTTGTCCCTATTATAAATATATGGAGTGACTTTTTACTAAAAAGTTTCATTTTTCTCATATATTTGAATGTCGTGGATAACCAATATTAAAGACAACCAATTTCTTAAAATTTTAAATTTAGATTTTCATTAACGTTTTAAAAATTGAAATCTTTCTTGGTATCTTACGTATATGTTACAAAATATATTATGGTCTGTTCAGCGAAGTGGGCGAGTATCAGCTAGTATATATACATATATATATATATATATATATATATATATATATATATATATATATAT